>CM065302.1:46448036-46700536 GCA_032871835.1 Dipteronia dyeriana | reverse complement strand
TTGCGTATATCAGGTACATACAACACATTGTTCAAGCTTAGGGTTATACCAGAGGTCATATTGAGAATGACTTGACCACGTCCCTTCACGTCAGATGTGGCTGAGTTGCCCATATACAACTTTTCTTCATTCTTCATTTCTTCAAATATATTGAACATCTCCCTGTCAGAGCATATATGACGAGTGGCCCCAGTATCCAACCACCACTCCCTTGGGTTTGACCCAACAAGGTTTGCTTATGTCACAACTGCAGAGAGATTGATCTCGGATACATCTCTTGAGATCCCAGCAACCACGTTTGCCTCGTGGTTCTTCTTCTTCTTTGGCAACCTGCACTCAGAAGATTTGTGACCCATCTTGTCACTGTCGAAGCACTTCCCTTGGAATTTTGGCTTCTTAGAGACTCCTCCCTTATGAGCCAATTTGGATCCTTTCCCAGGCTTGTTCTTCTTTGGTTTAGAATTTTACCCATACTCAACCACATTGATCTTCGCTTAAGGTGTATTGACATCTTTCTTGTCATACTTCATGTGGTCTTCCTGAATACGAAGCTTGAGAATTAGATCATCGATCTTCATCTCCTTTCGCTTGTGTTTGAGATAGTTTTTGAACTCTTTCCATGAAGGAGGAAGCTTCTCAATGATTGCAGCCACCTGGAAAGTTTCACTCAGGGTCATCCCTTCGGCATGTATCTCATGCAGAATCACCTATAGCTCTTGGACTTGACTCATAACTGTCTTGGAATCCCCCATCTTGTAATCAAGAATCTAGCCGACAATAAACTTCTTGGGTACCAGTAGGAGTCGTTGTAGCCACAGTAGGTACTACTACTGGTACCTGGCCCACAAGCACAGAGTTCACAGCTGAAGTATCTAAACATCTCGTTCTTCACCATTATTAGGTTTAGGAGCATCTTCAGTCAAGAATCTGCCAAGGTTCAGTGTGGTCAGATAAAACAACATCTTTTGCTGCCATCGTTTAAAATTCGGTCCACTAAACTTATCAGGCTTCTCCATATGATTCATCGGCAAAGGTACGAATTCATGTAGGGATTTGCCATGGGAACATTCCCTTGACTCATATATTGGCTCATCACCGGATCATGCATATTTCTGACGAATGAGTTGATGTCCGGAGTCGTTGTAGCCACAGTAGGTACTACTACTGGTACATGACCCACAAGCATAGAGTTCACAGCTGAAGTATCTAATCCCATACTTGGATTAACTTCTGTAGTCTCTAGTGGAACACTGGAGTTCACATTCGTTTTGTTTGCGATAATATCTGAAACAAAAACAAAATCGTTTTAGTATCACCAGAAATAATAGCACAGATATCAGTTGATATCAAATAAGATTTCACGATGGAAATCAGAATCAGTGTCTGATATTGCAGACCCGATAACACAATTCAGTCGCAATTGAATTCGAAACCAGTGTCTAATAATAGACCCAATTTCTACAGATTAATATATTTCTTTCAAATTGAAATCAGTGTTCCAAATAACCCGATTTTCACAGGTTATACAATTGAAATCAGTGTTCCAAAGAACCCGATGTTTCACACGGTGTCCTTAAGACAATTTCACCGGACAACACCGTATGTGTATTAGGCGATTGTCTCCCAGGATACAACGGTTCAACAGTGGTAGGCCTAAGCACTATCCACTATCAGCGAACTCAAACCGAGTTTTGAACTTACTAAGAAACAGAGAGAAGAAACGAATTCGGCTGCTCAAAAGAAACTTGAATTATTTTCTGTGTATGTTGAACAGAATATAAAAGGGATTAAATACCCAAACTGAAAACACTAGGGTTTTGGGATTAATTCGGGATTATAATTGGAAAATTCGTTTTGATATAATAAGGAAATAATTTATTTAATTAGATAATATTCTCCAAAGAGGTTTATTTCTAATTAAAACTCGATTCTGTATTCTTAGTGATCAAGTAAGAAATCAGAATCCAAACAATTAAAGCTTTACTTATTCATCACAATCAAAAACGTTGACTGCAAAAGGTCAACTGTACTCTCACGGTCCAATCGGAGCGGCATTCGAAGGTTCGGGGTCCATGATTTGCACCCCCCTGCGCGCGCGAGAGAAAGCCTCTATGCCACAGACATGTTGAAATCTCATATCACACATTCACTTATAAACTACTTATAAATGATTTCCCTAAGCAATGTGGGATTTCTTTTAATCCCTACACAATGGGTCCACTTTGAGATTCAATTTCTCATTCACCTATTAACCATTTTGTGAATTTGAGTATACCATTTCGAAGTTCTCACGGAGGAGAATTCAAATCCACTTTAATCTTCCATTTCTATGGAATTTATCATACTCAATTTTTACCCTCAACATAAAAGATTATCACAAAATTTCCAACATATATTTCCACCAACAATGACAATAAATTATAAATATTCTTAATATAATGAACATCAGTAATATACATATTTCCACCAACAAATGTAGTACATAATACAAGTCAAAATTAAAATAGTTCTAAGCTATGTGTATATACATGTGTTCAAATTTAAGTGAACTCGTCAAACATCTCAAATCTCTATGCACAAAAAGTTTTATTTCATTTTCGTCTTATACGATTCTTTTGTATATGTACGGAAAACATGCATAAGGATATTAATATCATAATAGAAAAAAATAAGAAAATATAATACGATATCAGGTTTTACTCATTCAATCATTTCATCAGACAACTTGCGTGTAAATTAAAAAGTAATAAAAAATCTCGAAAAAAAATAATAAGAGATAAAAATGGATAATAAAAGAACAATCATACTTGTGATATAAAAAAATAATGTAGGGAATGATATAGTGTCATCTTATGGCCAAGCAAGGAGATCCGGAGATAAAAAAATACTAATTTTTTAATAAATGGATGATAAATTCAAGAAAAATATTACATGAATCTAAAAATTAAATAAAAGTTATGTTGAAAACAATACAACTCATTTATAAATTCAAAGAAACACAAAGAAATTAATTTTTTTTTTTTTTGAATTTCATTAGTCGATGTTGTAAGAGTGCACAAGATCTATTATGATATATGCATTAATATTTGTGATTGGACAAACACAAAAGGAGTCTGTGACGTTGTAATGACTTGTGTGAATGAGAAAATAATGAATAAATAGGGATAGGGTTTTGTTTAGATTCTGCCTATAATATTGATTAGATGAGGGTGAGCTTATTATGTTAGTGTGTAGTCATATGTATTGATTGCCACATATGCTCTATTAAAACAAATGAAGTAAAATTTTATATAATATTAAATTAATATTAAGCCTAAATAATAAATATTAATCTTAAAATTAATAAATTAAACTAGAAATTTTTAAGAGCTTATAAATAAAACAAATTAATTAAAAATTGGTAAAAACTAAAATAAAAAATATTATTTGAAAATATAAAATAATGTAATTATTATTAGTTTAAAAATAATATGAAATAGTAAATAATAAACTAAAATTAAAATTTTAATATCAACAATTTTGAAATTGATTATTTCAGATGATTATGTTACAATAGTTAGAAATAGTATTGTATTTTTTTAGAGCTAGGTTCTAGTAGTCGGAAATAGTATCGTGTTTCCAAGGGCTATTTCCAATGATCAACTATGATGGTCGGAAAATATTCATTGTTTCCAAAGGCTAGGAACTTATTGTTAAAAATAGTATTGGCTTCAAGCTTCAGTGTCATTTTCATGTTATTTGTGATGAGTTTTGTCACTATTCCTGAAGGTATTAGTTTTATCGTAACAAATATACATTATTATTACACTTTTTCGATAAATTGATTTTTTTTGTTGGAAAAACAACAATTGCTGACCATAATTTTACTCCATTGGAAATGGTTGGTAAAAAAACACTATTTCATATAGTTATATTATATAATAGTGCAAAAGTGAAACCATACATGAAGTGAGGACCACAAAGTTAATTTTTACATAGTTTAATTATAAGTAAAAAAACTAATAATTTTTAACTTAGTGATATTTGATTGTAAACATCCTATTATCATGCACCTTAAGAGCTTCAACTTTTAGATTTAACTCTTGCAAGTAAACCCAATTTACTACAAAAGAAGTATACATCAAGTTTCGTAGCATGATTTAACGTTAAGGCTGGTTGACACCATTTTCACATTTTATCTTTACTAAACTTACCTCTAATAAATTTTACATTTTCACAATTTTTCATTAATATACTTACCCTTGATATATTTAAACAGGACATTGATGAAACAAGTACTTTGAATATGTCAACTACCTTAAAATGACTTGTGTTATGGACTTATTATGTAAGCAATGTCATATAAAAGCTATGTTGTCAATAGGGGTGGGCAAAAAAGCCTATAAACCATAAACCGAACCGCGTGGTTTGGTCCAGTTTTGTATGTAAAAAAAAAAACCGTATGGTTTTATTATAGTAAAACCATATGGTTCGGTCCGATCTATGGTCCAAGTATATTAAACCCGAACCAGATCATAAACTGAATACATTTTTTAATTACTATTTTACTTATTATTGTATCACATGTCACAGAAAAATCTTTTTAATAGAATTTAAAAAATGAAAGATAAAGTCAAAACTCAAAAGCCCTAATTTATTATTTTGTAGGCAGTTTATTCGGCCAGAGTACCTTTGTTTTTTAATGTGAAAACTGAAAACATCTATTAACAAACAAAATCCACGCAAGGGAAGATCAGAGATTTCAATTTATTTTCATTCTTTTTTGAAATTATCACCGGCTTTACATGGAGTAATAATAAAAAATAAATATATTAAATTAAATTAGTGTTATCGTTATGATTTAACTGTAAAAACTTGTATGCAATCTCTCTTAGTGTGTTGTTATGACTTATGATTATAGATTTATAGCAATAGCAACTAGCAACTGATTTTTTTTTTTTACTTTCTGAAATTCTATATGACGCTTTATTTGATTTTTATTTTTATTGATCTTAAGTTTTTTTATTTTAAGGAACTCTTGGATGAATCATGTATTGAGTAAACTCAATTTTATAAAACAATCGAGTCAGGTAATTCACTATATTATCTACGTTTTTGTTTATTTATTTTTAACTTGTTCAATTATTAATTACAATTGTTTGTTTATTTTTATTTTATTATAATACATAATTCATGAAAGCAACACCTGCTAGAGCATCAGAAGATCAAGTTATGGTTGATTAGTGATAAGCTTTTAGAAATATTATAGCAAATTATTTGTATATATTTTTTACAGCATCTTTAGTTTATTAATTGTTGTATCTTTTTCTTTTGCAGACTTAATGCTTGGAAAAGTGGAGGAAATGGAAGTGTCATATGGATGACATCATTTATCAATATTTATCTATTAGTTGTTTTTGTTTATATCTTCCAATTAGAACTAGAAGCTTTTAGTTTATTTGGATTTTTAAACTTAATGTTCGAAATTTTAAATAATGTTCACGGACTGTCTAGACCCTATAATGGTTTTTAAGCCTCCATTGTTTGTCTATCGGTGTATTAATTTTTTTTTTAAGATAGAGTATTACTTTATTTGGTCCAACATGATGGTTTCGTTTGATTTTTAAATATTTTATTTAAATATATTTTATTATTTTATACAGCTTAGTTTATATTTTATACGTGAATTGATCACTTGATCATGCCATATATAATTATTTAGTTTTTAAATTGTCAAGCATTTGAATTTCAAGTCATAAATCGTCGGACCGAATCGGACCAAACCGAATAAATATAATTTGGTTTGGTCTGGTCTGGTCCGAAAAAAAAGAATGGTCCAAACTGGTCCTATTTTCTAAAAAATTGAAATTTTTGGTTCGGTTCGGTTCGGTTCTAGTTGAAACCGGACCATGCCCAACCCTAGTTGTCAATGGGAAACAATACCGCACAATAGATAATGAGAAATCTACACAAGATAGTGGTGTTTCCCTTGAAACGGAAATTGTTTGCACAATTAGTGCAAAAGATGATACTGAACTTATTAAAATGATGGTTTATTACATGGTTCTTAAGGAAAATCTTCTTATGAGTTTTTATGAATTTTGTGTCCCGATATTTAGAAGTGATTGGGTGAGTAGTGAAACAGTGGAAGAGATGTTAAAGTTGAAGATGAGTTTAGACTGGTTATTCTTCACCCATGTGTAAATAAATTTGATAGAAATCCGTTTATTTTAGCTTCGCAAGCAACACATATTTTTGTACTCTAAAGAAAATAATGCATCTAATTGGTACGTTGTCTTAAAAGCACCTCTAAGAGGATTTTATTATCTTGACAAATTTGATGAACATGCTTATAGGACATATGCACCATTAGATCTATCTCAACTTGACTCTTGCATTGATGTTGATGAAGATTATGTTTGAATTGATTGTGAAGACATAGTTATTCATTTTTAATGTGAGAAATCGTTAAATTTTTATTTTGGTGATACTCATATCGAAATTTTGATTCTATCTATCTTTGACAAATGAAGTTGAGGTTTTAGAAGATTCAACTGCATTATACATTTACTTATGAATGTATGAACATGTCTTTATTTTTACGCATTCATATTATTTCTTGATTAAGATTCAACAACTTATGATTTTATTGATGTAGATTATGATAGCTGTATTTTAAAATATTTACAAATGTCGACTAAAGAAGGTAGTAGCAATTCATCTTCAAGTAATAATGAGAAGGGATCGAAGAAAAGAAATGGAAAGGGGCCCAAATCGATTGGATTTTAATAATATTACAAAGGCTAGAGAAATTAGTATTAATTTTAATGAGTTTGGACAACCACTTGGAGAAGCTTCAGTACTATACTACCATTAAATACCATTTATAGGACTGTTGCAACTCAATTGATCCCAATAACTTATGGAAGTTTGTCAAAGGAACCTGAGATTTTAGAAAGTCAGTGTGCGAGAGACTACAATGGTATGAATTTCATTTTTTTTTCTTCCTTTGAAATGGTCCTTTTAATATGTATCAATCTCAATTCTTTTTATGAACATAACCAAAAAAGTAGACTAGTTTAGTTTTGATGATACTGGTAAAACTCACGTACTTTTTCTTCAATAGGTAATTGTTACAGATAATATAAAAGTAAGATAACAAAACAAACTAGAAATGTCAATCTTGGTTCCTAGGCATTTAGGAAGCTCTAAATGTTAAAGCCGGATAACATTGTAGATGATGATGAATGAAAGAAATTTGTCAAATATCGTTTGTCTCTGAAATTTGGTGTAAGTTTACTAAACTTAACTTGAAGCAAATTTAGTGCTATATAAGCATTTCATTTACTTTTTATATTGTAGGAAATAAGTATACAATATTCTGAGTTGGCGAAGAAGAATGATAGTCCACATAAAACTAGTCGTAAATGATTGACATGATATTGTGAAGAATTTGTAAGAATTTAATTTATTATGTAGTATAATGTGAAATATAATGGAGTTTGACTTTATAAAACAAAAATACAAAGAAACCGAATGATGTGGAATTGTTTATATGTTGATTAGAGTTGTTTTAAGTGCTTATGTTTGTTTTCAATGTTATGAATAGACATAAATATCTTGGAACTTTGTATATTTTTATTACATGTATGTAATTTTTAATTTCTCTCACTTAGCACACATGTAATATGTCATGGATTTGTATAGAGCACTGTAAAACTATCTAGAAATGAAGATCATAAAGTGATAAAGTGCAAACTTGGATAACTGGACAAAAGAACAAAGACGAGTGAACGAATATGATGAACCAAAAATTGTATGATAAGTTAACTTTGTTTCTATTTTATGTAATTTAATTTAAATTTATTATATATGTTTATTGATTTGTTGTTATATTCTTAAATTCTTATTATTATGTGTGACAAATAGAACGAAATAAAGGCAATTCAAACGAGTCAAACAAAAACAATTAAAGATGATGCAATAGCTCAAGTTTTAGAGAATGAGCATTGATGTCGAGTTTGAGGACTCGGTTTTGGTGTAACACTAATAAAAGTGAAGCCAGTTGTAATCGGTAGACAAACAACAATGAAACTTCAAGAAGAATTGAAAGATCTTAGACATCAATGAAGGAATTGACATTTGTTGTCTTCCATTTGCAAGTGTTGTCAAATAAAATAGTTTAGAATTGTCAAATTAAAATAATAAGATCGGTACATTTTAATTTCAAACCGAAGGTTGAGCAACAATTTAAGGAAGATTACATTCTTATAGTATGCCTTAGGTAAATAACATAAAAAGGATTGCCAAAATCCTTATATGATAGTCCAATATTATTAATTAAATTCATATATATATATATATATATATATATATATTCAAGTGCTTCAAATAGACAAGGAAGAAATAATAAAAAGAGTCAATATTGTTGAATCTACTTCCAACATAAATTTCAATCAAGATTGTTATTTATAATGATAGTTTAATGAAAATACATTTAGTTACAATACTTATATATATATATATATATATATATATATATATATATGCTAGACACTAATCGGTGCTTCTACAAGTGAGATGGATTATTCAAGTTATTAAATTGGATTAGTGGTGGAGAAGTAGTCGTATAAGCTGAAATTGACTGCATTTATCCATAAGCATCAATTCATCATATGATTCTTAGTCCATATTTTTGGAGAGTATGTATAAAGAAGATGATGATAAGTAAGGTTCCTTTGATTCGCTCAACTAGTGACCTTCAAATTCTTGAATTGCTAGAGACACTTTTACTGCTTATCCAACCAAATACATTGCATATTAGAACTCTGTATAATTCTATCATGATAGATAATTTGGATTTTCTTTGAATGTTAATGGGTGAATTTAATTTTAGAACTTGAATACTTTTGAATTTTGATTAGAATTTCAAATTATGTTGTGGTGTTATATATATATACTTAATGTTTGAATTATTTTTGTGTGTGTTACCTTTTGCTAATGCATTTGTCAAAATAGATATTATTTAATATTTAAGATCCATATTAAAATCAATTTTTTTTTTCTAATAGTAACTATATTTCAATTTCAATATACTGATAAGTTTTTTCTTTAAATATATCGAATATCTATCAAAAGCTATATCCTTTTTTTTAATAACATATTTACCACTTGCAAAAATCGCAATACATATCGTATTCACCACAAACAATGCTCGTTTTAGATAATATATTAAGCACGGGCATCTAAGATTTTAAATATGACAACTATAACAGACATTACCTATTTTAAATACAATAGTTACCATGTGTTTAGATTGTTCTCTGGAAAATATTGACAATGCATAACATTTGTGATTAATACATTATTGATCACGTTGGTTGCCACATAAAACACTTGTTGTTGAAACACGATATTTTCCATTACACTATAATGCATAGCAGTGCCCATGTCAGTGGTAATTGCTTGAGCCTTTTTTTTTTTAAAGAAGACCCTAAATTAAAAATATAAGTTTTTCTCTTTTATTTACTCTAACTAAATTTGTACATTTATAAATTGTTGGGCATAATTTCTCAACTTTTTAAAATTGATCCAATATGAAAATGAAACCATTTTTTCCTCTTGATGCCTATTTGTTTTTTAATCATAATTCTGAATTGTCTAATAAGAAATTCATTTAAATGTTTTTTTTAAAGATATCTGAATTATTCAAAAGTAGAAAATTTGACTTACATACGAGTAAAATGTATATTTATGTCTTACTTCTAAGCTTGCCTTTGAAATGTATGTTCGGTATTTCATGTCAAATTTTGTTTATGAGTTATGAGAAATTTGTTTGTCTTAACAAATGTGTTTGTTCTATGATACTATTTTATATTTAATGAAATTATCATTTTCAAACGAAATATATGAAAAACAAGTGTATGTGTGTGCGTATATATATATATGTGTGTGTGTGTGTGTGTAAGAAACTTTTCCAATTAACACCTCCTTATGTGTGTGTGTTTCCTTACACATAATGAGCACCTCCTTGTGCGTGTGTAAAGAACTTTTGCAATGAACACCTCCTTAATTTAATACAATGAGCACATTTAACAAAATTACATGAAATTTAATGTATTTCGATGATATTTTTTGCGTACAACATAAGAAAATTAAAATATACGTCTAGTACAAATTTAAGAATTTTTCGGATTCAAGAATTAATTTTTTCCAAATATTTTGTTATTTTGTAATGTTTTATCTTTAATAAAGTCGGAAAAGATAGTTTTTGCACCTGAAAAGTTTTCATGTTTTTTTTGCAAGTGCATTGCGTTCTTTGTATCATCCATGCGAAAAACAAAAGCTTCAATAATTCCATAAATGTCTTTAAATTTGATTAAATGTGAATATATATATATATATATATATATATATATATTGTTATTGGTAAAATATGGAAGAATGGCAGGTCAACGTGATTACCTGAATATGCAGCAGTCGGAAATACCATGTCACCTAAAGTCAACTGGGTTAAGCCAACCTTAGTTGACCAAAGATGATATCATAGGAGCTGGCCAGGTTTACCCGACAGATTGGGTGGCAATAACTCGATTGGGGTGACTAGATTGATCGGGGGAAAATGATCCCATCAGGTGTATAAAGCCGATCGGGTCAAGACATCTGATCGGGATCAAGCAACCGATCAGGGTAAATAAGGTCTGGTCAGGTCAAGCAGCCGATCGGCTAAGCAACACATGGATAACACCGAATTCAATACAATCACAACTAAAATACGTAGAAATAGTCTTACTTAAATAAAGAGTCTCGAAGCATATTTTGATAAGAAAATAAAACTTCCATAGAAATATCATAATCCAAATTAGGTAAGAGATCTACTGCATCCAAAACACAAGCAATACAGAACAAGAAAAAAGATTAACATAACCCCAACAAGTCAAAGTCTCATTAAATCACAACAAATTTCTTTACTTACATACCACGAATTAGGGATTTATGCACGTATAAATAGACCCTAAAATAACATTGTAAGGGTTACAAACTAAACAGTATATGAGAGTGAGAGAGTTTGAGTGTGTAACTATCTTGATATAATGGATTTTCTTTCTCGTCGTTATCGACAACCGTGGACGTTTCCCCAACTTGATGTTTTTCCACGTAAAATTGTGTGTTTGCTTGTTCTGCTCTTTTCATTCTTTTTGCAATATTATTAGCGATTAACGATAACTTGTTAGACATGTGATCTACTTACATAGTCCAAAAAATCACTATATATATTGAAAAAATTGAACAAACTGGTTTATTTTAGACTTTCGCCTCGGGCCTCTAAAAAATCAGAATCAGCATTGACAACTAACAATACCTGCTATAGATGATGGATTTTCTAGTAGTGATACCTCAATAGAATGAGATTTTTGTAGCAAGAGTGTGAAATCAAAAGTCAAATAAAACTAAGAGGAGAATGAATATGTAAAGTGTGATGTTTTATTTGGCTAGATAATGAATAAAAGAAACTAGAAAAAGAGTAAAGAAAAAAAACATGATGTTTTGTTTAGCAAGAAAACGAATATATATTGTCTTTTGTTAGGAGAGTTTGTATGGCTCGAACGAAAATAAGAATTGGAAGAATAAATTTACTTGAAGAAAAAAAATTGATTCACAGGTTTTTGTTTGTAAAAAAAGTTTTGGGCTAGAGTTTGAGCTTTAATTATAAATTATTAAAAAAAAAATAGTTTTAAGCCCAATTACTTAAAATAACTTATTTGTAATTTTTACTAAGAAATTACTGAAATATCCCTTATAGTAGGGTGTTTCGGTAATTACAGATTCAAGGTTTCCTTTTTTTCCCCTTCAGCTTCAAACGAACAACGCCATCAGGAAAGATCGCCCCAGCGACACTATTACCGCGCCAGGGCAGTACTGGTCTCGACGGCGCACACCCAAGCGGTGACGTCGCTAGTCTGAGATGAGAGAGACGAGAGAGAAGGAAAAGAGGAGAGATAAAAAAAGAGAGATTGATGAGTGTATTTCGACAATTGCTTATAAATGTGGTCATATTTTCTTACATGGTTAAAAACTGTAAGTGTCTCATTTTTTTTTTGGCTTATTTCGTAAACAAAACCACAATGGGGTTCAACTATGTAAGGGTAGCTTAAGATTGAAGAAATCTCCTCAAATGCTAATGGACACCTCATTATGGACATCAAGATCTTCAAGAAAGGTAATTTACTTGTCATGACTCTTAATTAAAGAGATTTAGAGTGCACACACACACATCTCATGCATTTTAGTATTTGTGTTTGTTTTGGTATGGTTGGTGAAATCTCATTGTATTTAAAAGAAATATATTTTTGAGATTTTTTGTATTTTTTAAGAGTCCAACCATGTGTGGATTTGTCTCTATATGAGTTCCTAGTGATTGGAGACTTATTTGTGTGGTTCAGATGATTTTCGAGATATTTGGGACATTCCGTGTTTTTATCGGAAACCGAAATTTGATTCCTAACTTAGAGTGGAAATTTATGTAACTTCCATATTTGTATTGAGTGCTTTGGTTGCATGTGAACTCTATTTGAGTTATGATTCCTTATTGCTTGAGTGGATTTGACTTGATAAATAATTGGTCATCTTGAAGCCTCTCACATGAGCTGACCTCACTGGATTATTCTTAATTGAATTTTGTGTGTTAATATATATATATATTGTTCTCTTCTTTTCGGCTGCACCCCGTGAGCAACAAATATATTTTTTTGAAGAGAATTTTTTTGAAGTGAGAGACTTTCAAGATTCCAACTTTACTCATCCAAATCCAAAACCCATCATCTTCACACATTATCTAGCATGTTTTAGGTACGATTTCTAATGGGTTTTCATTATTACTCACATGACTTATAGCTAGAACATTTTTTTTTCATCTCTTCACATGTTCTTACTATACAAGATAACATTTGTATTACTTGACTTGTTTCAAGATTGCATATTTATTACTTGAATAGTTTCAAGATTGCATCTTTATTGTGATTTGTGAGTTGTTTATGGTAGCTATTGCATATAGGGTTTGATTTGCACATATAGCTAGGTTGTATGAATGCCATATAGCTTCATGATATCAAGGAATGTCTTTAACATGTTCATCCATGCCTAGATAAGCTTGAATGTTTAACCTTGCATTTTAGTTTCTTGAATATTGCATATATTCACCTTAGGTTGTGTTATCTCTTCTTTTGTGAGTTAAGACTTATGCCTACAGCGTATAGGGGTCAAGCACCTTAGGTCTAAAATCGCTATTAAGGTCTGCGGGTAGTGGTGGTGGATTACTAACCGAGAATGGTGTGATGGGAGGCCAACCTAGCTTGTAATCATCATTACAATAGTGGATTTGAGGATCAAAGTGGCTAAGTGGTTAGCCTATGGTTTTTCCCTTGTTAAGGGTTTTCACATAAAAATCAAGTATTATTTATTTTCCGCATTTTACACTTGATTGTTGTTTTGACTAGATTAGGGTTTTTTTTTAATATTGACTTCTTAACAAAATTTTGGTAATCAATTATGTTAAAACCTATTCACCACCCCCCTCCCATCCCAGGTTATTAGACACGCATTGTAGGGAATTTTCAATTGGTATCAGAGGGGGGTTCCTTAACATAATTAGGTGATCCAAGCTCTTGTTTGTGTATCTTGCATTTATGTGCATTTTGATCTTTTCATTTCATTTGCACTCATTCATTCACTAAACACTATATGTGATAGTGAAACACTTAAAATGGGATTTGCTTTGGTGACCTTTAATGTTGAGAGGGAGACATATGACTCCGATGAGGAGATGACTCTTATGGTTGAGAGATTATCAAAATCTCAAAAGAAGAGTATGACCTCCAATGTGAAGGAGGAGAAGAGAATGAACTCCAAAGTGAATGAGGTAAACAAGAAGACCTTGTTCAAGAAAAATGAAGAATATGTGCCTAACTTCACAGCTTTTGGGGCTTTATATGTAGAAGATGAAGAAGGAAACAAGGTTGTAAATGTTGATCCTAAAGAAGAGGAAAATGTTGGTGTGGTAAATAGTGACCAAGGCAAATGCCTAGATGAGGAAATTGACTCAATTAATGAGTGTCAAGTGACTCTTCTCAAAGTCTTTAAGCAAAATGAAGAGCTCTCCAAGGAAAATGAGACCTTGAGAACGTGGAAGATTTACTTGGAGGAAAAGATCTGTACCCTTAAGGAAAACAAGCAAAATTATCAAATTCAACTTCATCGATACAAAGAGATCATTGATGATCAAATGGAAGACATCTCCATTCTTATCTTCAAATTGAAGACCATGAAGAAGGAGATCTCCATTGATGACTCCTTGAAGACGGACATGATTGATGTGTCAAAATATGAGAAGGTGATTGAAGATTGCCACCAACGGATGAAGGCAATGAAAGACGAGCTTGCCAATAAAGAAAAGGCCTTGAAGATTGTTAAGGAAAGAGAGATTATATGCCTTGAAGCTCAAGGCAAGAGCAAAGCTTCATCCAAGCAACCTTTAACTCAAGGAAAGTTCACACAAGACTTGACAACTCAATCAAAGCATATGCAATCCAAGAAAGAAGGAAAATCCATTGAGAAGTCAATCACCTCCTTCAACAAGTCAACTATGAGGAAAGAAGGTGATCACAAGAAACATGACCAACCAAGGAGGCAAGTTCAACCGGCTCAACCACCTCGACAAGAAAAACCACAAAGGTGCCACCAATCGACTAAAGCTCCAATGAGAAGCAAACCGATGCACCATCAAAGACAACCTCATCAACATGGCAATGCCCGGATGAGATCACAATGCAATGGTTACTTTGTACCTACTTGTCATTTTTGTGGTATGATTGGTCACTTAAGACCAAATTGCTTTAAATACATTAAGATATGTAGGTTATAGAGCATAAAAGATAAACGGTTGAAAAAGAGGGCTAGCTTGCATGAACCTAAGGAACTTAGAAAAATGTTTTTGACCACTAAAAATGATAAAATGGAGCCTAGATCGGTTAGAAAGAACAAACCCGCTTGCCTTAGTGCCCATATGACACCCATAGATGCAACTAGGTCCTTTGGACTTGGTAAGCCTATAGAGGCTCATGCCTCTCATTGACTTGGTTGGAATTGACCTCAAGCAAAGAGAGCGAACTTGTATGATTTGTTATGTGTAAAAAGTTGATTAATTTTATGCTATTTTAATAATTGCTTGAGATTCTTTGTTGCACATATACTTATATGTTTTTCTTAATAAGTGTGCACCATTGCTTTGTTTGCAATCCATATCATATTTATGTTTAAATGTGCATTTTTTGACTAAGAGATTTACTTGGGAAAGTGCATTTAAATGACCTATAATTTATCTCCATGACATGCGAACTTGCTTATTATGACATGCTTAAAATGATATGAATGAATTGAGTTCGATTGCTTTAATGTAAATGTGTGTGAGTATAAACGAGAAGACTAATCAATAAGGATCTTGTATCCATGCAATTAATAAGGATTTTATATTCAACTTAGTTTTCTCTCTTTTCTTAATGGTGAAACAAGACTACTATCATACGGATAATTATCTGAAAAAATCTAATAAGATTTCTTGGTCCAATGTCTTGATTTGCCTTTAAGGATTGATATAGTTGCTTTATTTTCAAAATTTTGAAACTATATCTTGTTTGCTTGTGACAAAAGGGTACAAGTTGGTTTGAATTCTTTCGGAAACCCTTTTGATGTTTGCTTTGACAAATACCATTTGTTTTGGATTTGAATGCAACATGTCTTGCTTGCAAAGCATCCTTGTCACACATTTTTCTTTAAATAAAACTCCTTGAATCTATCTCAATTACTTGTGTTGCATAAAGTTTGTTTATATGATTATGCATCATAATTGTGCTAATAGCTCTCTTTACTAAATCAACCCGATAGGAGGAGCTCCTTTACTTATCTCATGACAAAAAGAGGGAGATGTCTTGAGAAATATAGAGGGAGCATTGGTTATGCTTTGGGGAGAGATCATGAGAGAGTGTAACCCATTTAGGGGAGCATTGCACATGCATTTGTTTATTTTGCTTTATTGACTGCAACTGTTTTTTATATTTGTTCACCTTACATACACTTGTTCTTAGAAAGTGCTTCTTGCTATTTTGTGTAGGTACAATGATAATTCTACAAAGAGATTGAAGATATTGAAGATTTAGATTGTAGGATCTATTTTGTAATGTAGAATTAATCTCTTGGATAATTGCTTTATTTTGTTTTGTGAGGATTTATTTGTGAGTGGTTGTTTTGTCATAAAATAGCCAAAGGGGGAGATTGTAAGGACCTCGATTTTATGATTGACTTATTTCATGACAAACCACACCACATTAGGAATGATTGTGTAATGGGTAGCTTAGGTCCTCTTTGACAAGCTTCCAAGTATCTTCATAACTTTAAGAGTAAAGTGTATATTCACTTGGCTTTACCTCTTGAAGAGTTTAGGCACAAATACACACTTTATGCATGATTTGTATCAACATGCATTTGTGTCTTATTACTTGTTGTGTGCATTGAGTTAGATTTGGTTTGTTTATTTTAAGTAATGTGTCTAGTTTCGAAAGAATGAGTTTCAATGATTTAAGTATTTTTCAAAACTGACATTTGTATGGTCTTGTTACCATAACATTTTATACATTGCTTCAAAATGAGTTTTGAAAATTTTTGTACTCCAACGGTATATTATTCGTAATATTTCATGATCGTCTGGATTGGATTTGAAGTCTCCAAAGTGACCATAAAAATAGGGCATCTATGTTGTTGTCTGTTTCTAACCTTTGGTCACTCATTTTACCATAACTTTTTCTACAATCATCTAAATCACATTTTGTTAATTGGAGTAGAAAGTAGACTTTCATACCTTTCCAACGGTATATTATACAAAAGGTTTCGAAGTCGTTTGGTCACATTTTGATATGCTTGAATTTCAAGGTGGAGTGCTGATAGCGGATTTCACTCCATAACTTTTCGCCCCCTCCTAGTGCGAAACATGTAGCGAAAAATTTGGCAGTGATTTTCGCTCCATAACTTTTCGCCCTCTCTTAGTGCAAAACATGTAGCAAAAAACCTGATTTGAGCTAAATCTTCTTTTCTTGTGCAGCTCGTTTTTACACCTTGTTTATCATCTTCTTCCCAAATTAGACCTAAAGCCCTGAAATTAAATCCCTAAGCGAGAGAAATTGACTCTTAGAGAGAGAGAGCTCAAAGAACACATTTTTAGAGTGAGAGAACCTCCATTAGAGAGAGAAAGCTTCAAGCTTTGTTTTTGACTCTCCAAATTCAAAACCCATCTCCATCTTGCATCATTCTTCATCATATGAGAATGGGTGTTCTTTGTTTCATGACTAGGTAAGTAAGAACTTCATTAAACATCATTTATTGTTCTTCTTACACTAGATAAGGTATCTATTGTTTGATTAAATACCTATACTCTTCTTTATTGCATATATTTATGAGTCTTGATAACATGATTGAGTTTGTTTGTTGATAGCTAGCATTTATGACATATTTTCCCTCTAGCTAATCAGGTCATGTTGATTGCATTTGATGATTGCATTTATTGACTATGCCATGTTTATTGACAACTTGTGTTGAAGTGACTTTGTTTGATAACTAGATTGTAATATTGCATATGCATATCTAGTTAAGTATTTATGTATTGCATTTAGACATTATTGTTTATGCCTCATTGATTGCATTTATTGATTGTAAAATTGCTCTTGATTATTTGTTGTGACAACTTGTGCTGGTTGGACTTTTATTGACAATTAGGTTATTAGATTTTATCTATATATTATTGATTCCTTATTTGTGGGCATATAGGCATTGTTGACAACTAGGATGTTATATTGCATTATCTACATCTAGTTAAACATTTTGTGTTTGGTCTTACACATAATTGCATTTGAGCATGATGTCATATATACACTTAAACCATATACTCTTCATTGAGTCAAAGTCTTGTGGTTTCGGTGTGAAGTTGCACAAGTAAGTCAAGTCTTGCAACCAAGTGTGGGTTGGCAAACAATTGGTTGGGTGCCACTATAAAAGGCCTGAGGGGTAGGGTAGGAGGTGCTCACATCAAGAGTAGTGGATCAGGGATATCACTAAGGACTGAACCAAGAGTGGTGAGTGGTGAGTGGTAGTGTCCATAACCTGAGGTTGTCGAGGGTGAGAGTCTAAGTATCACTTGAGGGTGTAACTTTTTACTCATATAATGGATTTTTACAATCGAGTGTGGCTCACTTAACAGCCCGTGGTTTTTGTTTCCGTTTGGAGGGTTTTCCATGTATACATATTGTGTTATTTATATTTCAGCACTTTATACTTGATGCTGTATGTTTGTTTTGTTTGGTGAATTTGGAATATTGATTAATCAAGAGAAATTGGTAATTGACTTGATAATAACCTATTCAACCCCCCTAGGTTATTAGACACGTTTTAAAGGGATTTTTCAAAAACAAATCACTTAAGGCCTGCATTGCAGCTATATTTCAGCCCGTTTTTTTTTTGTTTTTCAAAAACAATTACGAATTCACGTTTTTAACCGTTTTTCATTTTGATTTCAAAAAATAAAAACAAAATGAAAAATAACCCAATGTTAAAATTGAAAAACACGAAAAATATATTTAAGATGTTTTTCATATTTTTCATTTTGATTTTTTAAAACTGATTTGTTCACACTTATTTACTTCTTCTTTGTTCATCACACACATGTCTAGTCTTCTTCTTTTTTTTTTCCCTTCTTTTTCTTCTTCTCTTCTCCTTCCTCTTCTTATCTTTTTATTCGCCTCCTTCTCATCCTACTCCTTAACATCTTATTCTTCTTCTCTATGAGCCGATACCAGAGAATGTGAGATCCTCCGACGACGACACCGATATGGCCAGATCAATTTCTCCAGAGAATGATCTCTCCTCCTTTGGCGTTACCAATTATGATGCCCAAGCTTTTTGGCATCACAAATATAGAGTATTTGTCTGTGAGTTTGTTTGAAGATGAAAGGAGAAAGTAACAGAAGAAAAACTGAGAGAAATCAAAGAGAGATGGAGAGAGTGAATTAGGTGAATTTTTTTGAGTATGTATATAAAATGAAAAATTGAAAAACTAAATAAAAATAATAACAATTAATAAGTAAAATCTAAACATAAAATTTTAAATTTACTAACAAAAAATGTTTCAACAAAAATAATAAGAAAAAATGTACCTTTGGGCTTTGGTGTGTTGGTGGAAAATTTAGAAAATAAAATAGGAAATTAATATTAAAAAATTTGTAGAGAGAGAGTAAAAATACAATTGAATGAAACTGTATAGAGATTTGGAGAATGTAGAGATTGAGATTTGAGAGAATGAATGGGAGAATAAGAGAATGAGAGAATGAAAAATGAAATGGATGGAAGTATTTATAAAAAAATGTGAAGTGTGGGTCAAAACATAAATAAAAAAACTGTAGGGGAGGTTTTTATAATTGTTTTTGGCTCCAACGGCTATAATTCAAAATTCAGCCGCTGGAGAGGATTTTTTTTTTTAAATAATTAGCAAACGGTCGAAACAGTCGGACCGACCTAGCGTGCCGACCGGTCGGTTTAGCACGCAGGCCAGGCGTGCCGTGGCGGGGCGGTCCGACGGACCTAAACGCCAAGGCCCGGCACTCGGCCAACGTACGTGTCGAGCTTGGTCCGGCCTGCCTCTTTGATGGGCCATGCCAGGCACGGCTCGCGATTCTTCGCGGGCCAAACGGACCGGCCTATAAAATTTTGGTCCATATTTATACCAGTAGTTCAAAATGGCATTAGTTATTCTGTTGAAGGAATGGGTTTGTTCAAATGTTTTGAATGTAATTTTTATTTAATAATTTTTTTTGAACTAATTACACCAAACTCCCTTGAGGTTTGTTATTTTACATACGGAAACAACTTTATTGTTAATTGACACTTACCTCCCCTACCGTTAGGGTTTGACCGTTAAAAAAATGATAAAAGATAGAAATACCCTTGATTCACCAAAAATCTAAAAGAACTAATTACACCAAACTCTCCTGACGTTTGCTCTTTTATACACACAAAAAAATTATTGATAAATGTCACTCACCTCTCTTGTCGTAGGTCAAAGTTGGTCAAATTTAACCGTAGACCAATTTTGATTATCAAAACAAAGCATGGTTTGTCATTTGAAGTATTTAATTTGTACACACACACACACACATATATATATATATATATATATATATATATATATATATATAATTGAATAGATATTTTAAAATGAAGATTTTTTGAAGGAATTTAAAATGAAGATTAAATGAACATTTTTTTTTTAAATTATGATTGTTTTCCTTAAAAACACGGATGGTCCAATTTAATTTAAAAGAAATTCAAATTAAAAAATAAAAAAATAAAAAAATAAAAAAATCTTAATGCCTTTAACACTTCGTCAGTTCCACCAACAACACAAATCACAATTATTTCGTAATTTGTTCGATCTTCTCCGTGAGAGATTGAGTCAGATTTCTTCTCAAAATGGAGTCGGTTCGCCAGTTTCACCAATAACACAAATCACAATCCCTTTCTAATTTGGTGCAGTTTGTTCAAAAAAAAAAATTAAAGGAAAAAAGCTCAAAATCTATTTATAAATAAGAATATATATATTTCCAAAGAAATAGAATTAATTTTTCTAAGTTTCTTAATAAATAGAAAAAAATTAAAAAACAAATTATTTTCTATTTAAAAAACAAATTAGGAAGGAATTTTGAATTGTGTTTTTGGTGGAACCAGTGAACTGGCTCAATCAGACTCAATCTCTCATGGAGGAGATTTAACAAATTAGGAAGGGATTGCGATTTGTGTTGTTGGTGGAACCACAAACTGTCAAAGACACTAAGATTTTATTTTTATTTTTTTAATATGAATTTCCTTTAAATTAAATTGGACGGTATGCTTTTTTTTTTAATGAAAAAAATCCGTTTTTTATTCTTAATTTTCAATTAATCTTATTTTTCTTTAAAAAAAAATCTTAATTTTAAAAACAGTTTTTCTTTTTCACTTAATCTTCATTTTAAAATAACTAAAAAAATCATCATTTTAAAATATGTATTCAATTATATATATATATATATATATATATATATATTTAAAATGCTTCAAATGACTAAACTATCCTTAGTTTTGATAGTTAAAATTGGTTTACGATTTAATTTGACCAACTTTGACTAATGGCTGGGGATGTGAGTGTCAATTATCAATAAAGTTGTTTGTGTGTGTAAAAGAGCAAACTGTATGGGAGATTGGTGTAATTAGTTCTTTTAGATTTTGGGTGAATCAGGGGTATTTGTGTATTTTATCATTTTTTAACATTCAACTCTCACACTTAACGGTCAAACCGTAACGGCAGGGGAGGTGAGTGTCAATTAACGGTAAAGTTATTTCCGCGTGTAAATAAGCAAACCTCATAGGAGTTTAGTATAATTTGTTTTTTTTTTTTACTTAGTTGATAATTATTTGGGATTAATTATTATCAAAATTTGATAATATTTGATTAACCTAGTAGACGTGTTTTTAGTGTTTTCATTTTCAAAATACAGTTCCACTTTTTATTTACTGTTTTCCTACCATATACGTTTTCGATTTTCGAAATTGAAAACAAAAACATTATTTTCACTTTTCTTTCTCGTTTTTTTTAAATAGTAAATGAAATACTTTTACGGATACACCATTATGTTTATGTGGGATAGTTTTGAACTTTTAGGGCGCGTTTGACATGGAGATGGGACGGGACAGGGTCAGACAGGACAGGACGGGACAGTTATTTCGTATTGTGTTTGGAATGCATAAGACAGAACTGTAAATTGTATTGTCATACGTTTGGTGTGGCTAGGACAAGACGGGACAAGATGTGCAAATGACCAAAGTATCCATCCTGCCCTTTCTAATATTTATAACAAATTATTATTAAAAAAAAACTTCTCATATTTGGATCAAATTGTGGATTCTTCAATTTTTCTTCAACAAAACTAATTAAACTACAACCAAAATCTGTTCTTAAATCAATTAATTCCAAAAAAAGATTCCACAAAACCAATTAATATATTCTTAAATCAATTAATATGTTCTTACACAGAACCAACAAATCAATTCCATAAAATTCATCCTAATAATTAATATGTTCTTAATGAATTAAACAAAGAAAAAATATAGAAAACAAACAGAGAAGACAAAAAATCTAGAAAAATTGCTCCAATTCATACGATCTCCATTCCTTAAATCTGATTTTCAACTAATTAGAACAAAATTTTCTTCAATAAAAAAAGCTTGACACAAATCATTATCATCATCATCGACGATCAACACCAAACTAAAATTTGAAAACAGATCGAAAAAACCCCACCATCATCGTCGATATCAAACCACCGTTCGGTCTTTAAGCCAGTAACATCCACCATTATAACCACCACTGTTCACCATTGAACCCATCTTCAATTGAACATTCGAACCCAGAACCCAGCTTCAATCGAACCCAGAACCCACCAGATTCAAACATTGATTTCATGGAAGGGTTTTGGGTGTTGTCTCGGTGGTGGGGATTCTCCAGTGGGAAGATCGAGGCCATGCTCGAAGGTGTATATGCACGCCGACAAACCAATCGGCGAGGAGTTGCGACGGTTTGGAGAGAAGAACATTTTATTGTATTGGAGAAAGGAGAGAAGGCGAGAGATTGAGAGAAGGCGAGAGCAAAGAAGACTGATAGAGTTTTAATATATATAGTTGTAATTTTTACGATATTTGAGGGTAAAAATGTATTTTCCAGACTTGTCCCATTCATGGGACTGGCCAAGGGTCTGAGGTGGGACAATTTTTTATGATTTTTGTCCCACCTTGTTCCGTCTCGTCCCACGCTAATAGCGTGCTAAACGTGGGACAAGAGAAAATTGTTCCGTCCCTTCCCGTCCCGTATACCAAACGAAAAAAAAAATCAAAATATATATAAAAAATAAAAAAAAAACACGATTATTCTACTTGACGCGTCTCTATTCGCGTGTGGTTATAATCCCCTTTTATTGAAGCCTAATGATTCTTTTCTCCTCCATTACTCCACCGTTTCGTGGCTTTGCTTATCTTTGTTTCGCTCCTTTGTACAGATGCCGAAAGACAAAAAAAAGAAGAAGAAAATAATAAGAGACAAATAAGTTAAATAACATTTACTCAAAAAAAAAAAAAAACAGAGAAAGTTCTGATTGTGTTTCTTTTCTTGTTAGCAAATCTCTCGATCTATCCATTCTCTTCCTCACAGACTCCCTCTGTCTTCTTTGTCTTCAACTATATTCATTTCTCAGACTCCAAGGTTTGTGTTTTTTTTTTCTTTATTGAAGTTCAATTTCGGTTACATAGCTTTGCTTGTATGTCGTTCACTATGTAATTTTTTGTTCTCGAACTACTCTCTGTTCGATTTTCTGTCTAATTTTTGTAGGCAACAGCAAATTGTATCCAATTCGACTGAGAATTGCACGATCCGTACGTTGATTTTTTTTATTCAACAATTTTAGGGTTTTCTGGAAATTAATTTGCAATATCATTTTCACTAGTTGTTGTGCTTTTATTTATTGTGCTTGCAGGGCTGTGGAAATGTTGTCAAATAGCCTAATTCATATTCTGGTTGTGTTGTGATACATGAAGTAGGGTTTAAGAAACAAGGTTCTTATTTCTTAAACATGTTAGCGGTTCAGTTTGATCCTAATCCAATTGAATATGTTCCTTTTTGGCATCCAATAAATATTGAATTGAAACAGAATGTTTAGTTGCCATTCTTGTTATTATTCTTTATTTTTTTAGTTGGAAGAAGGAAAAGAGAGAAGATAATTGAATTCAATTGGATGGGTAATAAGTTGGGAAGAAGGAGACAAGTGGTGGATGAGAGGTACACAAGGCCACAAGGGTTATATGTTCACAAAGATGTGGATATCAAGAAGCTTAGGAAGCTAATACTTGAGTCTAAGCTCGCTCCCTGCTATCCTGGGGATGAAGAGTGTAGCTGTGATCTCGAAGAGTGCCCTATTTGCTTTTTGGTTTGTGTTTCTATTGTTGGCTTTTATTCTTTTCATTTTTTGTTATTGGCTTTCTTTCAGCTCATTTGCTTTTTGGTTTGTGTTTCTATTGTTGTCTTTTATTCTTTTCATTTTTTTGTTATTGGCTTTCTTTCAGCTCCTAAACTCTCTAGAGAATTTTGAGGATTAAAAACAATTATAATTAAAAATGACAAATTAGTTACTTACGATTTTCAACTCATCTAAATTGTTTTGGCTTGATAGTGCGGTAGTGCCATCTGCAAAATTAGCTTTCTTGTAACTCCTTTTCGTTGTTTGGAAAATTGAGGATGAGAAAAAACAATTAAGTCAATGAGTTTTGCAACATGGCTATATGGTGGTTGATACTTGATAGTGCCTTTTCTTCTATTATATTTCATTTTTTTTGGCTGTTAGCTGATAGACATTTTAGATACTCAATGTTTTATCGCTTATTTTTTATAATTTTTGGCTTCTGCTTCTTTTGTGACCAACCAGAGAGATATTATTGAAACTCAAAATGTAAGTTAGTTTATTATTGCTTTTAGATTTAGTTGAACCAAACTATTCAATTTTTCCTTTTATTGCTTCTTCTTGTAGTATTATCCAAGTCTCAATCGATCAAGATGTTGCATGAAAGGCATTTGTACAGGTAATTGCTTGGCGATTAGATTTGTCCTTCTTGCACCAGAGTGTTAGTGACATAATTTTGGTTACTAACGTTTGTATGCATTTGATTGTTTTTTCCCAAATCAGAGTGTTTTCTGCAGATGAAAAATCCTAATTCAACTCGCCCTACCCAGTATCCTACAGTTTACACTCATTGTGTTCAAATTTTAAATATAATACCAAGTTTTTTATTTTGATTTTTTTTTTAATATTTCCTTTTCCTTTTTGTGTTACTTAACTTTATGAGATGTCCATTTTGCAAAACCACAAATTATGCTGTGGAGTATCGAGGTGGGAAAACAAAGGAGGAAAAAGGCAATGAGCAAATTGTAAGATTTGATTCACATAGCTAACTTTGTTAGTGGAATTGTGGGATATTTGGCCAGTACTGTTCCCTCAGAAATCTTAATGTGATTTATATCTTGTCAATCGGCAGGAAGAGCAGCGCGTTATAGAAGCAAAAATTAGGATGCGACAGCAGGAACTTCAGGATGAAGAAGAGAGAATGCAAAAGAGACAAGAATTATGTTCTTCAAGCACAAGTGTAGCACCAAGAGAGGTTGAATACAACGCAGTGGCAGGTACCATATATTAGTAATTCTAGTTGAAACTTTATATCAGTGTTCCATTTTCCCTGTCAATTTTAAATCCTATAATTTCTTCTTTGTTTGCAGTTTCATCTTCTAGATCTTTGGAAGGTGACGAAATTGTTTCTGATTCATGTGCTACTCCGATGATTAGACAACTTTCACGCCTTAGGACAAATGGGTATGACTTATGAGGTTTTCTTGGCTGTTCATTATCTCATTCTTGTTTGAAGTTGAGATATGATTTTTGTTGTTTTCTTATTTGTTTTTAATTAATAATTGTTAAACAATTAAGTCAACAAAGAGAATTGATGTTGCTAATCATGAAATCCATGGCTTTAAATATATCTGAAATATGTTGTTGTCTTTGTTGCAGTTTTTATGTTTTTTTAATCTTTACTCCCTTTTCCTGTCTTGCACTTGTTTTTTTTTTATTTTTAATTTTCTATCTTTGAGAAATATCGATGCTCTTTCCATTTGTATAGTTTCATCTTTGTAGATAATCAAACATTTTGAATAGAGTGTGCTTATATTTTAACTAAGGGACTAACTAGAGTGTGAGCTTTCTAGCAGTTGTAGTTATTTGTTCCTCTCCTCCTGATAGGCCTGATCCTTGTGGATTTATTAATTTGTATTATAAGAATTTGGAGAAATGGTTGTTTACTTGTTTTTGATGGATTAGCGTTAGATTTCAATATTATCTTTACCATCGTATATATGTAGGTTAGCTTTTGATGAGTTGGTTGTGGTCAACATTAGAATTTCTAGGATATAATTAAATGAGATTTACCAGTAATAGTGAAAAAACTATATTGAGGTATTATTAACTTTTCCTTTATCCAATGTCAAGCAGCTGAATAACACTAGTTTCCACATCTGCCTATTTAAATCTAAACCATTTGTTTTAGTTATCAATGTGTATTGGCTCTCTTGCATTTGATTTTTGGAGCAAGGGAAGGTTTAGCTCCTTCAGGTTGTGATAAATTTAAAAGCAAAGGAATTAGGTTGTGGCTTGCAGAATATAGCCGACTCTTTTTCATTTCTTACCCCCTTTTTTCTCTACAAATTGTACATAGGGTTGAATAGTGAGAATAAATTTGATGGAATAGATACTAGAATTGATATCGCATGAAGTTAAGCTTCTGAGTTTTGAGTTCAGCATTTATTTTTTTATGTTGTTTTAGCATTAGCCAGCTATATGGTGCAAGAAAGGATATTATTGTTAATAAGTTGTGGCGTGAGGATATTTTCAGGAATTTTGGGTGAATAAGAATAAGAATGGAAGCTTGGAGATTTTTAAGAAACTGTTATTTCCAGTTTCATAATGAGACTTCTATAAATTGTATGCATTGATTTTGTGGCAGTTGAGTTTGTTATAAATTCTGGTGGTTATTCAGTGCGCTTAAAATGATGCCTTTGTTGTTATTCAGCATTAGTGTTTGAAGTAAAATAACCTTGGAATCACTGGAACAACATATTTGTTGGCCTGAACTTGGGCTAGTAAATTTTTGTGATAGTTCTGGACAAGGCAACAGTAGAATATTAGTGCTGAGCTAACACTTTTGCATTCCTCATCTCTCTTTCTCGAGGGAAAGAGAGAGAGAGATAAACTTGCAATTATTTCCTTGAAGGGTCTATACAAAACTCAGAGAGTTACTTGCACAATTTTTGAGGAATTTATGTTCCATTATATAAGTCTGGGGATAGTGAGAAGAACAGATGACTTGAATGAAAATTAAATAAATGAATAAAAATTTTAAATTTAAATTCTCACCTGGGACTTGGTCAGAGAATTTATGAACTCAACTGAGAATGATTTCAGCCCCTTTAATTACTAAATGTTGATATTAACAAGCACAAGTAGTCTTAAAATCCGCACTGATCTTATGCATTAATTAGTGTATTAAAGTGATATGATGTCATCTATTGAATTTGTGAGTTGAACCATGTTGTGATAGGTTAAATTATTATTATTATTTTTTTAAGTAGAATGTGGTTTATGCTCTTATTATTATTATTTATATATTACATACTTTATTGCAGGGATGATGAATTTGACCTGGATCTGGAAGAATTAATGGTAATTGAAGCGATCTGGCTTTCCATTCAGGTAAATGCAACTAATTTTAAGTGTTTGAAATTGCATCCAAAATATTTTTAACACCAATTCGTAAAAAAATAATGACTTTGATAGTGGGTCATCTGCAAAGAGTTTGTTATCTTGAGATTAGAAGCATCATGATGTAATGACTACAAAATTCAAATGATTTATCTTCTCTTTTGTGTTTGTCTGAGTATTCTATTAAGATAATATAATGAAAAAGAAGTGAGTATCTGATGAAACCTTAGACCGATCGATGGACTATGGTAATTGATTCACTCAATGATTGATTGAAGCTGAAAAAATTTCTGGTGGTTATATGCAGACTATGAATTGCTACACGCTTGTGTTGAGATGTTCATTTTGCAGAAATGAGTTGTCGATTAATTGGTGTCTTTGTACTGGAGTGGACTTTTTTGGTCTTCTTGTTAGATGACACTCTAATCAGGTTAGAGGTGGTAGAACTACCTATCATTCCTATGTTATCTGTTGAGATGATAATCAAAGGTTGTTGAGCAGTCATCTAGACCATAACATGATAATGTGCCTCAGAAAATGACAATATGTACCTGTCAAAGGAGGTATGATTCTGAGTAAGAGTACGCAATGTGCTAATGCTGAAAAGGAATTGTAAGGATTCCTATGATTTCCTTTCCCCCACACATGAGATGTGACATTGACATAGTGAGAATTTACGAGGTCCTGAGAGAAGATATAACATTATGATAAACTGCAATTTTTATTTTCTTTGTGAATAAAACAACCGAGCAATCTCAATAGACATCTTCGATTGTTCATAGACGTCTTGAACTTAAGTATTTCTTTTCATGGATTTATCAATTGTTTTTTGGGTGGGCAAAAACCTGTCTAACCTGATGACCCAACCCAATCAGGTTCTTCTGTGTTGTGGTTGCCCTATAATAGGATATCTAATTATATTGTAAAAGAATATGCTATTATTTAAAGTCCTGTTCTTACTTCATCCCAAGAACTCATGTACATTGTTACTAGATAATGACTGGCTTTTTCTTTACAAGTAATATCATATAATGTGCGTGGGAGTTAACATGTAATGCAGTGCTTTACACCTTTATTGTAATGTTACAGAAATGATATTCGTGTGATTGTTGTACTATTGATCAATATTTTTTTGTCGTCATAATTTTGTTAAGAAAATCCAGATCTGATTTCTGAATCTGGCTAAAATAGAATTTGTGGGCAATCTTCACATTCTAAAATCTAAATAGTACATGAATGGATCTGGATTTGAGCTGCATGTTCATGTTTTCCCATTGAGATGTATCCTGTCCTTGTGATACTGAGATTAGTATGGAAATTCATTTTTGAAGCGTTCTTAGATTTTAACATGCCGTTCTTGGAAGCTGCGGAATTAACTGCTATTTGAAGGAAATGAACCGACTTCCTAGAATTTAATTAATTAATTTATTTATGCGAATACTAAGAAAATTCCCTTTATAATGTAGAAGATTGTGAAATATTCATGTCAAAATTGTCTAACCATGTAACGTCGCCAATCTTGTAGATTCCAATCAAGTACCACTGAAATTATCATATCATCATCATCATTTTGTTCATTGAAAGCCCACCCATTGGTGGGCAAAACCCTAAAACTAACCACCTGGTAGTATAAACACACAACAGGGACTCCCAATAATTTAAATGAACAAATTGTTCTTTCCAATCAGTTTGTTGTGGGAGTTTGAATGTCTACCCATGTTTTTTCCTCATCTTTTTGCATGCTATCATAAGTAGAGTGGTTTTTTTACAAGCATGTTAATGAGAAGAATGTTTAGGTTGAAAAATTGTGCATGCCTTGTTAATTTTGTGTTTGCTTTGAATTGGCCTTGAGTTGCTCTTCTTTGTAAATTCCTTGGAGGTTGTGGGGAACTATGATACACCCCTGAAAATTGAATATGTAAAGGTTCAGATTCGTGCTTAATTGACCTTACGATAATTTTGCTTTGCAAAGCATTAAGTGGAATGGCATGTTAAATCTACTTACGATAATTTTTCTTGTTTTTCCCCGGTTAGTACTTCGCTTATGCTTTATATTAAACTTGATTGAAAGGCTTGTGACTTCAGAATTCAGATGATGTTTTTGTATCTCTGTTCCAAATTGTGTTCTCAGTGGACTTGCTTGTTGACTTGTGGTATTTGTAGCCATCTTATGAATAATGAAATCTATCTGATTCGTATTAAAACATAAAATCCTACCTAGTGCTTTACCGTATCTTTCCTTCAGTTCCCTCCCCTTTCCATTTCCTTCCCAGTCTACCATAATTTTGATTCTGTAGCAATTTTAATGATCTGCATTAGATAATAATGAAAATAAGAAACCACTTAATATGATGTGGGTATTGGGTACCCTCCCATTGTCTACTTCCGAGTATCTGCATATGATCATGTTCATAGAAGGCCTATTTCCAAAATTCCAGTTGTTAGGTACATATTCATTTTGAGCATATTTCTTCCCCGTATTAGATTATGCTGTAAATGGGCCCTTGTTAATAACCTGCAAACAAAAAGCAGAAAGGAAATGAAAAGAAAGATTTACGATTGTTGTTTATTTCACCATGGTGAAATTTCTGCATAACTCTTTAAAATCTTTTTTATTTTATATTTTAAAGTTTTTGTTTTTCTAGTATAGCAGCATAAACATTATTATAGTTCTTCAACTGTTAAATGCAACTTTATATTTTTATTTATAATGTTAAGATGACTAGATGAGTATCAAATACGTACCCATGAACTCGCTGTTTACCAATTTTGTTATAATTTGAATTGATCTTTTTATCTATCCAGCTTGCAAGCTCTGAGTTCTCTTTTATTTTCCTGTTTAATAATTCTGCTGCTTACTTTGAAATTGTTCGAAAAACGACTTTTATAGGAGAATGGCAGACTGAGAAACCCAGCTTTTGATGCGTCTGAACAGTATGTTATGGAAGATCGCTATGTTACTTCAACCTTGGCTCCAGTTACTTGTTCATCATCATCCCCTTCTGGTGGTCTTGCTTGTGCCATAGCTGCCCTCGCTGAGCGTCAGCAAATGGGTGGAGAATCATCCATAATCAGTCATAGAAATGTCTCAGCATTCAACATGCTTCCTGGAAGCAGTAGGTTGTATAATAGGGTGAACCAAGATGCAGAGAATCATCCTCCTGCAGAGAGCTCTATGAGTGCATCACCTGATAGCAGGGTAGCAGCCGCAAGAGATGAAGGGGATTGGGGTGTAGATCGTGGATCAGAGGTGGCTGAAGCAGGTACTAGCTATGCAAGCTCCGATGTGACTGAAGATGGAAGTGGAAATTCTTCACTGCCACAACCAGATGAAATTGTAGGCAACTTTCAAAACGTCCCAGGGCCCATAGTTCCCGAGAGTTTTGAGGAGCAGATGATGCTGGCCATGGCCGTTTCTTTAGCTGAGGCTAGAGCTATGACCAGCGGATCAGGAATTTCGTGGCAATAGTTCTGAGTGATCTTCTTGGACAGATGATGCTGGTAGTGATTCCCTAGTCTAGCTAGCTGAGTCTCATGTAGGACAAGCGCACATTGCTTTGCTTGCAACTAGTTCAGGTAGGTACGATCGTTCCCTCCTTGTGCACTCAATTTCTACATCTATATTAATGTCAAAAGGAAAAATGTGTTGTGTTGGAAAACGAAAGGATGCTTCATTATGCTATATATAATGATTCAAATTCATCTCAGGGTTATAATTTATCAATGTGTTTATTTGAAGTTTGGGGGAAACGAATTGTTTTATTATGCTTTATGTAGGGTGAGATATGAGCCATTGTATAATGCAGTCTGTTCCTTAAAGAGTATCAAATTTCAGACATTTCCTTTGCAACAATTTGCTCAGGTTGCGTGCATCCAAATTGAGAGTTGAGATTGAGAGTAGATGGTTTGACTAGTCCGTAACAAAACTTCAGATCTTGACTTGAGTAGATTATACCTAGTGATATTTCAATGGTCGTCCCGTGTGAAAAACCTTAAAAATAACACAAACACAACAAAAACAAAATCTTCTCCAAGCACAAACGGTGAGTAATCAAGCAATTCTCCCTGTTAATCGTATCATCATAAAACCAAATATAATCCATAACTACTCACCAAACAATCAAGGCACAAAACATGCTACATTTATCAATTAAACTATCATTTAGTTGCAACAGTTGTGCTCCCGTAAACATGTGCTTTTCTTAAAACGTAATACTAATAATAATTTCGTTCATAAAAAAAAAATGCATCTTTTTTAGCGAGCGGGTAACATTTTCATTTATAACAAACCTGAGAAGCTCAAACTATGTTTTTAGATGGAAAATATACTTGTATGATCAAGTGATTGCATACTTATGTGAATCTTTTTATAAACAAACAATGATTTATTTTAACATGATCACACATTCACACTTCAACATGAAACAACATGAAGCTTACCAATCAGTCATCATTCCAGTTGTTGCTGGAAAAAAAGAGAGGCTTCAATAGAGTTTTAAGTCATTATTTGTGCAAGTGAATATCTTTTTCTTTCTCTAATGAATCATGTTCAAGCCACCATTTTCGACTTTAATACGTTATAAATAAAAAAATTTACAGACAAAAATCACGTATTCTTTTTCTTATTTCTATATTTCTCTTTCATGCACAACTTTTCGAAGATTTTCACACATTTATAAAGATGGTCATTCCTACCTTGTGTCACCGCACACGCATATAAAGGTAGTCTTATACACTTATTTATATATCATACATGGGGCTAAAAAAATCTACTTGTGCTGATATAGACTATTGATCATTCTTCGTGTACCATCTCTCAAGTTATCTAGCTCACACATCCATGCAACTTCAATTCAATTATTGATATATGTATATTAATTGAGAGACGGTGTGGATTTTGTGAAAAATATTTTAAACTAAGTATCTAAACCAAATAACAATTAAGAGTTTAAACAATGATTCCACAATTTTCATGCACATGATCAATACAAACATATTTTTCAACCAAAAACTTTAGTTCGAGCTCTCACAAAAATAATTTTAAAGGTAATATCACTAAAGTCCCCACTTGTTGATGAAATGCCACCTATTTAAATGTCTTGTCATATTAGCAACTTTAATCCCTCTTTTTTCAAAATAGATCACTTTTGTGGATTATTTTGGTCCTTTGCATAATAGCAACTAAATTAAAAAAATTAAAAAATTCTTAAAAAAAGAGAAAAAGAAATCAATGGATCTCCATCACTGAAACGATGAAGATCTCCACTCGCTCAATCGATGGAGACCCTTCGACAGTCTCCGTCGCTAATCGATGGACGGATCTCTATAGTTGGCCGATGGAGATTCGTTGTCTCGATCTTCGTCGAGTGATAGAGATCTGTTGATCTCCATCGTTTTACACTTTTACTATTGGGGATGAGGGCCGTCTTTTGAGTCAGTCTTCATCGTCTGATGGGGTCTATGGATCTCCATTGTTCACTTTGAGCAGTATAAATGCAAGCAGTTTCAACAATGAAGGTCCAAAGATCTCCATTGTTGAAACGATGGAGATTTGAAGATCCAGCTCTCCATGGTTCAATGATAGAGATGCCGTGGATCTCTATCATTCAACTATCGGGGCAGGGGCCGTCTTTCGAGTCGATCTTTAGTTTGTGGATCTCTATTGTTCACTTTGAGTAGTGTTTATACAAAGAGTTTCAACAATGGAGATATAGAGATCTCCATTGCCGAAACGATGGAGATCTGAAGATCTGGATCTCCATCGTTCAATGATGGAGATCCAATGGTTCTCCACCGTTGGATCTCTACATCCAACGGTGGAGATCCAAGGATCTTCTTAATTTTTTAAAATCATTTTTTTAACCGTTTTAATAAAAACGTTTTTATTTTTCTATTTTTAATAATTAAATTATATGTTTTTATTTATTTATTATTTTTTAGAATTTTTGTTGTGGTTGTTAATTTGAATTTTATTTAATATTAAAATATGGAAGGTATTTGATAGAAATTCTTAATATAAATTTGTAATATAAAAAAAAAGTTTAGGGAAAATTGGCCTCTTTAAACTTAGCTTATATATTATTAACAAGGGTAAAATTTTAGTTTTGTATATAAAGTAACTGTTGACCTTTAGTATTTGGTTAAATGGACTAAAATAATATATTTTGAAAAAAAAATAGGGGATCTATATTACTCATATGATAAAGACATTTAAATATATGAAATTTCACCACAAAATAAGGACTTTAATGAAATTACCCTATAATTTTATCATTCTAAATGGATTTGCAAATCGTTTAAACCATACTGACTTTCAAATTACGTATGTTATGGTAAACTATATGAATTTGAGTTATTTTTTTTCCATTATTATTTTGAAATCTAACTTAACCTGAAGTTCAAACTTGATTATGTCCTTGTAACTGAAACTCCATCCAAAGGTTTTGTGAATATATCAACAAATTGTTTTTATAGGTTTTAAGGTTACGAATGTCAATATGTTTTGTAAAACATGACCCAAAATTAAGCAAAGCAATAAAAAATGATCATATAAAACTCAAGAAATACCCGATATCGGGCAATACCTCCAGCCATGGTACTCCTAATGTTTTCTCTCAGATTTTGGCTCTTCTAAGCCCTCAAAACGCTCTGAAAATGATGGTGTATGATGTATGTCACAAGTGTTCGAGCTTAGGGACCAAATCCCTTTATATAGCCCAGCTCCCATCAAGTTTTTATGGCCATGAATGAATTTGTTACCACCTTTAAGTTTTAACTGATGGGTAATGTTTAATATAAAAAACTCTTGAATTTAAGATTACATGTTTGGACCATAATTAGCAAAAACCGTTTTGACATTTTTTTTTGGGGATAAAAAATGGAAGAAAATCAATAAGAAAATAAGAATGGAAAAACTGTTTACATTCTCCCACTTGGTCCATACATTTAACTTAATGTTTTAACTTAATCCCATCGTTTATCTTTCTTAAGAAATAAATACATGAATCATGATGATAAGTCCTCTAATAATGAGTATTACCTTCCATGTATTACGATATATTTAATTCCTCAAGTATTATTCTTCATGTGGTAATGTTACTTAATGAATGAACCCTATGTTTTATTCTTGGTCCTAGACATATGATTTTTTCTCAAATTAATTAAGGTGCACATGAATATGAGAAAACATCAAAATAAATAAGAGTTTCATTCAAGCATTGTGTATACAATTACATAGTGGAACCTAGTTCCATTTTCTCTACATGACCCTTGTATTTCAATGGTGGCATGCCTTTAGACAAAGGATCAACGATCATCAATTCAGTATTGATGTGCTCAATAACCACTTTCTTTTCTTTAACACGTTCCCTTATGGCTAAGTACTTAATGTCTATGTGTTTAATTCGACTTCCACTTTTATTGTTTTTAGCCATAAATACAGCAGCTGAATTGTCGCAGTAAATTCACAATGGCCTATATATGGAATCCATAACTTTAAGCCCATATATGAACCTCTTAATCTATACACCGTGTGAAGTAGCCTCAAAACAAGAGACGAACTCAGCTTTCATAGTGCAAGTAGCAGTCAAGGTCTGCTTGGCACTCCTCCATGATGAAAATGTACCTTGATATTGATTTGCATGAATCAGCACAACCAAAGTCAGAATCTGAGTAGCCAATCACTTCCAAATTATCCATTCGCCTATACATAAACATGTAGTCTTTGGTTCCTTGAAGGTAACTCATCACTTTCTTTGCAGCTTTCCACTGGTCCATACCTGGATTACTCTGATGTAGTCCTAACATTCATACAGCAAATGCAATGTCAGATCTTGTGCAGACCTAAGCATACATCAGGCTTCTGATAGCAGAAGCATAGGAATGTTCTTCATTTGATCCCTTTCAAAATCGTTCTTCGGGCATTGGTTCAAATTGAACATATCACCTTTCACAATGGGAGCTACACTTGGTGAACAATCCTTCATTCGAAATCTCTTAAAACTTTATTGATATATATTTCCTGAGACAGACCCAAGATGCCTCAAAATCTGTCTATATGGATCTTAATGCCAATGAAATAAGATGCCTCTTCCATATCCTTTATATCGAAATTTTTCGAGAGGAATTGTTTTACCTTATGTAGCAAACCCTTATCATTGGTTGCAAGCAAAATGTCATCCATATATAAAACAAGAAAACAAATCTTACTCCTACTGACCTTCTGATATATACATTGATCCACCGGGTTCTCAACAAATCCGAATGAAGAAATTACTCCATGAAATTTAAAATACCATTGACGAGACACTTATTTTAAACCGTATATGGATTTCTTGAGCTTACAGACCAAATGCTCACCATCACTAGAGGGGAATCATTCAGGTTGTTTCATATAAACCACATTCTCTAGATATTTATTAAGAAATTTCGTTTTCACATCCATTTGTTGCAACTCAAGGTCAAAATAGGCTACTAATGCCAAAATAATGCACAGAGAATCCTTTTTAGATACTGGAGAAAATGTCTCCATATAATCGATTCCTTCCTTTTGAGTGAATCCCCTAGCAACGAGTCTCGCCTTGTACCTCTCAATATTGCCTAATGAGTCCTTCTTAGTCTTAAAGACCCATTTACAACCAATGACTTTTGCACTATCAGGAAACTCAACAAGATCCCAGACTTTGTTACTCTTCATGGAACTTATCTCTTTTTTCATGGTATTGTACCATAATTCTGACTCTTTGCAACTTGTGGCATGTGAAAAGGATTCGGGATCACTTTCAGCTCCAATACTGTAGTCAGATTCTTGTAGGTACACTTCATAATCACTAGAAATAGTTGACCTCTTAGTTATGGTGGATCTCCTTAATGTTGTACCATCATCTTTCTGGGAAACATGTGGTTCAATTGGTTGTTCAGGAGGTTCTGGTAATTCATGAACTATTTGATCCATTGGAATATTGTCAGCAGCTCTTGGAACTTCTTCAGTAATTGGTTGTTCAACACTACTTTGTACTTGAGGAGTGCTATGAACTATAACCAGCCTGTCACTCGAGGTGGAAGGTTGAGATTCTGAATGATCATGTTCAAGAACTTTATTCCTGATTTGATCCCTCCCACTGATCAAGTCATTCTCGAGAAACTTAGCGTTTCTTGATTCCACAATCCTAGTGTTGTGAGATGGACAATAAAATTTGTACCTTTTAGACCTTTCGGCATATCTAACGAAATTCCCACTAATGGTTCTTGGGTCTAACTTCTTCTCTTGTGGATTATAAATTCTCACTTTAGATGGGCATCCCTAAACGCGCATATGTCGCAAACTCGGTTTCCAACCTTTTCATAATTCAAATGGTGTCTTTAAGACAACCTTAGTTGGAACTCTGTTTAATATATACATTGCAGTCTTTAGTGCTTCAGTTCACAAGGACTTAGGAAGATTGGAGTTGCTAAGCATAATCCGCACCATGTCCAACAATGTTCGGTTTCTTCTTTCTGCTACACCATTCAGGTCTGGTGAACCAGGTATGGTGTATTGGGCAACTATCCCATGCTCTTGAAGAAACTTAACGAACAGACCTGGTGCTTGTCCATGCCTCAGTGTATCTACCATAGTACTCTCCACCTCTATCTGATCTCACGATCTTTATTTGTTTTCCACATCTCTACTTCAACCTTAAAGATCTTAAAGGCATCTAATGTTTCATTCTTGTTATGAAGCAAGTAAAGATACATATATCGTGACTAATCATCAATAAAGGTGATGAAGTATCTCTGACCATGTGAATCCATGTCTGGACTACATATATCAGTATGTATGATTTCTAATATGTTTGAACTCCTATTGGCACCTTTCTTGAACTTGTTGGTCTACTTTCCCTTAATGTAGTCCACACATGTCTCAAAATCAGTGAAATCTAAAGTACTAATTACCCTATCATTCACTAATCTCTTAATTATTTCTATGGAGATATGCCCAAATCTCCGATGTCATAACCTAGAAGGGTCCTCGTTAATAATACATCGGTTAGTGCCAGTGAGAACATGCACTGAACTATAAATGACATTGTTTTATAAATTAATACGATAAAGACCATCAGACAAAATTTCATTCCCAACACAATCAGAATTATAAAATAAACTGAATGAAGTGTTTGAAAAATTAAAGGAATATCCAAAAGTACAAGTCTAGAAACTAAAATAAAGTTTCGTGAAAAACTTGGAACATAGAAGGTCCTATCTAATTCTAAAACAAAACCATTACTTAAAGTTAAAACACATGTCCTTATAGTCTCCACATGTGAGCCCATCTTGTTTCCGGATAAGATGCTTTTCTCACTTCCCACTGGCTTCATTAGGTTTTGCATACCCTGTAAGGAGTTTGTGATATGGATTGTAGATCTAGTGTCAGTCCATCAGGTGTTAATATTAACATTAGCCATATTAGACTCATAACAAACAAACGAGGTTGGATTATCTTTATCCTCAAGCCATTTCTAGAATTTGGCGCATTCTTTTTTCATGTGCCCATTCTTCTTACAGAAGAAACACTTGGCCTCTTTCTTAATATCAGCCTAGGGTAGAACTTTACGTTTCCCCTTCTGATTGGCTTGAGGTTTGCCTTTCCCTCGTGTTGTAGCCAGCATTGCATTTTCACCAAGCTCCATCACAAGCCTCCTTTCCTCTTGAACACAAATGGTCATTAATTCATTGAATGACCATTTATCCTTATGTGTGTTGTATGAGATTTTGAATGGCCCATACTGTTGTGGGAAGGTGTTCAGGATATAATGCACCAGAAAGGATTCAGACATCTCAACCTCTAGTTTCTTAAGTTGAGCCACAATGTCCCTTATCTGCATGATGTGCTCGTGCACACCCTTCATGCTAGTGAGTCTCATGGATGAGAACTTCTTGATTAGGGTGCTTACGAGTGCCTTATCTGAAGTGATGAATTGATCATCAATGGCTTTCAGCAAATCCCAAACCTTTTCATGTTGATCAACGAAACCACGTATACCAGCAGAAATCTTGGTCTTAATGAACATCACGCTGAGACGATTAGATCGCTCCCATTGTTCATAAAGTGCGATGTTCGTTGAAGTGCTGGTATTAGTGATTGCTGGTGGTTCATCTTTCCTGATAGCATAGTCGATGTCCATCCACCCTAAATGGAGAAGAATTCTCTCTTTCCATACTTTATAGTTATCGCCTTTTAGTTCAGGAATATCATAACGAATATCAGAGAAATTAACAGATTGTGAAGCTGCATAAAATACATGCTTACGTCAAATTTGAGGCCTAAACCATTAAATTGTATGCTTTACCAATGTAAATCATGCAAAAATTGAATCTACTGACATAAAAATTGTTCGTTGGCTAAATTATTACAAGCAGATTCGTGTTACTTATGATCAATTTATGTACTTAATACATGAGTACATTATGAGAATAATTTGATGAAGTTTATGATAAAACTATCAAATTATATACTAATTCATAATCCATGTGGGTATATTATGAAAATAATTTAACATTTTATCCTAATTAATTATATAAATATAATAAAATTTCCTATGGGATAAAATTTATTATATTAATTATAATTAATCAAAACCAATGTCTATAATTTTGTATGTGATTCTAAACAAACATAATATATAATTTATTTATTTTTTTAATTAAATATGTTGTGGATAATCCTTAATTAATTAAAATTATATGGATAACTAGACATTTAAATTTTATGCATAAAATTAAGTGTTATGAAAATAGACCTATATTGCATAATTTTACTTTATCCAAAAATGAACAATGTGTTATTTTATGCACTAAATATTCTCATAAATTAAGAATTATACATAAATTAAGATATTGCATAATTAAACATAATATAAACTCATCCAAAATTATTGTATAAATTTAACATAAACAAATTACACTAAAATTAATTCATGCAAATAAATATGAGCAATGGACAAAATTGCATATAGTACATGAAACAAAATAAATAATATATGCCATAAATAAAAATTTGTGCAAATAATCACCAAATTCCATAATAAATGTCCAAAATTTAAAATTTTCAAAATCTCAAACTAAAATTAGGCAGCATAAATGAAATAGGCCCACAAAATAAAAGGCCCAAAATTGAAATAGGCACACAAATATATCGTCTTCAACCTCTAGCCAAGTCGTTTTGACCCGTATGAACTGGTTTCAGACCCGGTTTGAAAAATGAAGAAAGAATAGCAAGACCGAGGCATAAGTTGCTTTGATACCAACCGTAAGCTAAACAAGACCTAAAATTAAGCAAAACAATAAAAAAGGATCATATAAAACTCAAGAAATACCCGAGATTGGGCAATACCTCCAATCATTGTACTTATACTATTTGCCCTCGGATTTTGACTCTTCTAAGCTCTCATAACGCTCTAAAAATGATGGTGTATGATGTATGTCACAAGTGTTCGAGCTTAGGGACAAAATCCCTTTATATAGCCTAGCTCTCATTAAATTTTTATGGTCATGAATGAATCTGTTACCACCTTTAAGTTTTAACTGATATGTAATGTTTAATATAAAAAACTCTTGATTTTAAGATTAAATGTTTGGACCATAATTAGTAAAAATAGTTTTGGCATTTTTTTTTGAATCGAAAACAGAAGAAAATCAATAAGAAAATAAGAATGAAAAAACAGTTTACATATTGCACATGAATTTTTGAGATATTAGTTGAGCTCTTGTTGTCACATTAAATAGTTATCCTATCTCGTTTGATGTGGTAATCCCATAACATTTGTTTCAAACAGAAGAGTTGAATACATCGACTTCTGGTTGCAACGTACATCACTTGGCTTCCCCATTGGATAAGGAGATTGGGTTTTTCTTCTTGCATTGCCAAACACAATGTTGTTCCCAACATAGAATCACATCTAGTCATACTTGTACAATCATCTATCACTTCAACATAACTCATACGATCATCACTACAAATTTATAAATAAAATTTAAAATAATTCAAAACCTTAGCAATTTAATTTTTTAGATAAGAACCACAACTAGATCAAATTCAAAAATTTCGGTTCTAATTAAACTTGATAACATAATTTATTATCACAATTTTAATTAAATTCAAAACTTCAGATTTGATTAATTTGGCATTGAGGACATTAAAATCTATTAAGATCAATATGTTGAACTTCATGTTATAATATTGTATTAATATTAAGGCATCAAGCCTTTGTATTTTATTTATCAATATTTTAGGACTTAAAGGCATGATTGCCCTCTGAATTGTTTGCGAATCGCTGGTGTATCCTGTGAATTCTTAAAATGGTCATTTAACCCTATGAACTCTCCCTTTCTTTGCACCATCCTTATGGTAGATGACGGGGGCGCTATAAAAGCATACGGGTGCAAAGAAATGGAGAGTTCAAGGGGTTTAGGTCATATTTGAGTTGTCAAATATTCATCTAACATTGTAAATTTGAATTATCTTTTGATTCACAACTTCAGATAGATCCATCACTTTATATATTTAAATTTAAAATTTTAGGTTCTCCATTTGATTTGAATTTGGGACTTCTAATTGGATTTTAATTTCCAGAGCTTTTGGTTCTATAAACATCGATCAAAACAATGGAGAGTTCAGGGGGTTTGATGACTATTTTAAGAATTGAAGGGGCACATTAACGATTCGTGAACAATTCAAGGGGAAGCCATGGCATTAAGTCATATTTGAGTTGTCAAATATCCATCTAACATTGTAAATTTGAATTATCTTTTGATTCGGAACTTCAAATAGATCCATCACTTTATATTTAAATTTAAAATTTTAGGTTCTCCATTTGATTTGAATTTGGGACTTATAATTAGATTTTAATTTCTAGAGCTTTTGCTTCTATAAACATCGATCAAAACAAGTACATCATTGAAATAAGAACCATTGAAAATTAAATTAAATTTATTTGTGAGAAAATAGCATTAAACACCATTAATTGATGGGTGGAATCCTAAAAAGGTCATTGACTATTTAAATTATTTCAAAATCACCAATTTTGACAAAGCATTGTTTCAAAATTACCATTTTGACAAAACATTATTTATTGGAAGTCGTTCTGTTAAAATCTAACAGAAAAATACCATTATCCATGACATGACACCTAAAGAATTTTATGGGCAATATTTTATGTATTTTGATTATTTAATTATATATACAAATTAATGATTTGATTAATTTATTATTTTTATGTGTCATATTTCCTGTTTATGGGCGGCATCAAACTTATTATTATTCTCTGATTAATTTGGAATGACATTAAACTTATTTCATGATTAATTTATTATTTAATTATATATATATATATATATAAAGTAATGATTTGATTATAAGAATTTTATGGGAAATATTTCTTGTTTTATAAAGTAATCATGATCAAAAAAATATATTCAAAATACAGGTAAAAATTCAGTTTAAAACTTGTTAAAAATCAGTTCAAAAACTGGTACAAAGCATGTTTTACTAATTTTTGACCCATATTCTACCGGGTTATAACATAAACAAATGGATTTCAAATAATTAATGGACAAAGTGACAACAATTGATATTTTATTTCTATGAAATGACTAATTTGAGTCAATTAAAAAAATTAATGATCATTTAGGGACTGTCTCACAAAATCAATAATTTTAGATATCGTTGACCTTTTTTTTAATATGAAAGATCCAATATAGTGGTAACCATAAAACATACTCATCAAAATAGTTGTATGAAATAAATTAAATTAAACAACAATAAGTAAATCATCTTAAAATATTTATTTTAAATGAGTTAATAAATGTGTTATGAAATAATTAAAATGATTAATATTAACACAATCATACAAGAACATAAAACTTTAAGTAGAAGAGAGAAAGTAGCAATGCAAGAGAGATGAATTTTTGTGTTCTTCGAAGTATTCCATCAAATCACAAATAAAACATGTAAGAGTTCCTTTTATAATCACCGATTGAATTTTTAAGTAATGGTGATAGTATTGGTTACAGATGACTTATCATAAAATTTGAAATTTAATGAAGGTGGGAAGATAAAGAATTTACAATTGACTTGTAAGAATTCCATGAATGTGCATTGACTTTAAAAATATTTTCATAAAGATTTATAATCAAATGTTGTTGTAGTCCTTGTGGACTTGTGGGGCTTTTTATTTTTAATTTCAGTAATAAAATTGGAAGAACTACTATGGCCCCTCCTGCTACTGAAACAAGTGTTAAGACGTTAATAGTTAAAAATAGGTTTGAAAATTAAGAAAAAGATAAAACTGTTATAAATTGATTAAGAATAAACAAAATATAAAACATAAACTTGGAGAAGAGAAGAGAAGAGATCAAGAATAGCTAAATAGAGAAGCATTTTATTCATCAATTGTTCTCATCACAAAAAGTGTGTAAGATACAATGGTGTGAGACCCTTTTTATAGCCTCACAATCCCATATTACATTAAGTATATGTAAATTGCATTATAATGAATCATAAAATTGATCATTATGATAAAGCTAGTGGGAATACAAAAGGATGGAAGTTTCTTCCATGGATTGATGGATATTTATTCATATATAATTGCATTATATTCATAACAAAAACGACAATAGTTAAAAATATACATTTTGTATTGTTTATTGAAATTACGGTATCACCACTTATCTCAGTTCTCACAACGTTTACAATTACTGTTTGTCCTCATACGCCATCTCAATGTTTAAATCTATATATTCTTAAAAAAAAAAAGTTTAAAACTTAAATACTCTTGTTTATATTTTTTTTATATATAAACCATATACGGTGATAACGACTTGAACCTAATATATTATTAAAGGGTAGTTTATTTTTTTTCTGAATACTGAACAATCATGAATTTTTTTAAAAACTGAATAGAGATTGAAGTCTGAACTAGAATGACATTGTTGACGTTGATTTCTGGATTATATCAGAAAAGCCAACAAGGATTGGATTTCGGCTACCAATTCAAAGAGAAAGAGATTAGAGAAGGTAATCAAGACACAAATTTTACATGGTAAAACTCCGATTGCCGGAGAAACATCCACGGGTGGTTGAATGATCAACAAAACCAAAATCCACTATGAAAATATGATGTTTACAAGCTCTCGATTTCTCTTTCTTCTCTCTGTATTTTTCTATTGCTTGCTGTGTATATCTTTTTTGGTGATATTATGGGTCTATTTATATGTTTATAGAACCCTAATCTGCCTTGTACAAGTAATGGATCTTGGTATTTAATTAAAATTATGTACTTGCTTGAAGATGATTGTCTTTTTCCTGTTTCGAAGTCTTGTATTGAGAGTGAATGAGACTCTAGCAATGTAGTCCAATTAGGACTTATTTCCTTATATGAGCAGTCTTTTTGAAGAAATAAAGTTGCTGCCTGATTGAGAATCTTTCCAGTTTAATATTCTATTTTTATTGGAACTCCTTTTTAATATGGATATCTCCGTGTATCCTTATGACTTGATCCATATGAGTTACGCATTGGGGCCTTTATTTGATTTTCATCATGTTTGTCCCGAGTAAGAGCAATACTTGTTGGTCCCGAGTAACGTCGTTTGATCCCGAGTAACTTCATTTGATCCCGAGTAGAAGCGTTATTTAATAAGCCCTGAGTGTCGTTAATTGATCCCGAGTAGTATATAAAGTTGACAGATCCTGAGTAGGTTTTATTCAACATCTGCTTACTCGGGTTCTCTCTTCTTCGGCAATGTCTTGTGGGATATTTTCTGAATGCCTATTCGGATATCCACCTGGCCATTTATCCTCTTTGTTGATGACGTGTTCATGCGATAAAATTCACACATGACAATACCCCCTTAACATATTTTTGCTGAACAAGGTTTCTTCGGGCAAAAGTATTTTAATAGTTTTCAATATCTTTTCAGTACCCGAGTAAATATCTTGTCATAACGACATGTCTTAATGATGACCCTGCAAATTCGATTTGTCTCTTTACACGAGATCTTTAATGACGGTGACATTTTGAAGTTCTGACGGCGAAAGCTAGTTCTCTCTTTGACACGTGTCCTTTGCCTCTTCGTTTTTCGATATCATTTATGAGAAACGACTTACGCGTTTCCCCGTGCACTGCCTACGTCATCGATCTTCATCATTGTTTCTTTCCCACCTTGAGATCTAGGGTTTCGTGCTTTGATTTCTTTAAATTCTTCACTCAGCAGAAAAATTTCTTAAACTTAGATTTCTCAGCAGAAAGAATTTCTTAAACCCAAATTTCTTTACGCAGAAAGTCGCGACTTTCCATTGAAGATCTTTCATCAAACTTTATTCAAGGTTAGTTTTTAATAGAGCCATCTTCCCGTCATCGTCTTTTTAATGTCGCTCTTGATGCATTAGAACGTGGGGATTTCCAGTGGTTTCTTGCATTAGAAGATTACTGGGGGAAATTCCTGCTGTTGAACCTCCATTTTTAGAAGTTGATGTTTCTGGGCTTCACCCTGACGTCACTTTTAGCCCTGTATCGAGTTCTGATTCTGATATTTCTGATCACAGGGTACCTTTTCGAAGGATGGGAAAACATCAAAGCAGAAGTGAAGTCCGTAAGCACAAATCGGGCGATATTCTGATCAGGAAGCAGACTGTCAACGAGAACGACGTTGAAGAGGAGTTCAGAACATCTTGTCTTTCTTTCTTTACTACTTGCCTGAGTGGGTTTGATACCGAGCCAAATGTAGTCGAGGCAGACGAGATAGAAAAGTATCGTTCACGATTCGATCTGCCTAACTCGGTCACTCTGATTCCAGCGGGTGATAGAGCTGCGTGGAATCCTCCCCCGGGTATGATGGCGATCTACAGATCCATGCTCTGTTGCGATGACACTCTTCCTTTCCAGCCATTCATTGCCTGGTTTTTGGCTGAAGCATAGATTTCTCCAGCTCAGCTGGCCCCGGATAGCTACAAAATTTTGGTTTGCATACGGATTATGTACAGCCGGATGAACCTGTCGCCGCCTTTCTCGAGTGAAATCAGGATTTTTTTTTCATTGAGGCAGTCTGGTAAGACAGGGACTTGCTTCCTCATGTTGAATTCGCCAGACTGCTGGGTCCCTAAGGGGACAAAAGTGATTCGGGGAGCTGATATCTCCGATGACTCCAAAAAGAGGGGTTTTATATAGGGATTTCCTACGTCCAACAAGTTCTGGAAGAACAGTTGGTTTTTCACCGGAGGAAGTCTTGGGCTTGAGGTTACTGTTCCAGCTGGGGGTACTCGGACGGTGTTGAAGGTCCCTTGTTTCTTCTATTCCCCCGAGATTTGGAACAAGAAGAAAATCGATTACAGCGATGCGGAGCTGACCAGACTTGCTCGGGCATCAGTTCGCACTTTGGAGTAAAGGAGCAAGACTTATCTCTTCGTTGAGTCGAAGATGATTGAGCTCGGCTTCTTCGAAAAGATTTTGGGCTACCGTAGGCGATGTAAGCGATTTTTGTAACCTTTTCCTTTCATTGTTATATATTTTTTGTTTTGCATTCTGACGCGGTTCGTTTTTTCTTCTAAGTGTATTATACGGATGTCGTCTGCGATCTTAAGGCTTGCCTGAATCGAAAGAGGCTTCTCGTCAGAGCAATGAAGGCATTGCCCAGCCTGAATCTGACGAGGAAACTGATACGGCCAAAGAGCAAATTCCTGAATATGTCCCCGAGGACATCGTTCAACCGATCGCATGGGAGCCTAGTGGTCCGAGTGGCCCAACAGATCATGCCCATCCGCCTAATGACATGGAGAGGCAAAGCGAGGGTCCTGGTTAGGAGCCTGTCGAACAGTCGGAGGCTGGTGATGGAGGTAATACCTCTATGGGACAAGTACTTGTGGATCCTGAATTCTTTGAGTCCTTCCGGGATGATACTTAGGAAGATCCCACAGCTGATCTGAGCTAACACCGTTCTCGGGGTGAGAAGCGAAAAGCAGTCAGCTCCCTGACTCGCCCACTTAAGGTTCCTCGGGTGGTCTCATTCATTGACTCCAGTGATGAAGATGCTATGGATGAGATTCCCCCGAGCGTTGATGTTGGAGCGTCAGCGGATGCAACGTCTTTAGAGCAGAACAAAGGTTCCCCTACCCCCGAGGTTGGAAATCTAGGGGCTGAATCCTCGGGGGTTCCTTCATATCCTTCTCCTCAGGATATTCTGCGGGAGATGTCATCTGGTCGGGTTTTTATTGGAGACGACCGTTGGAGCTGTTTCTGAGATGGCTTTCTGACTGACCGTTTTCAGAATTTTTTCAACGGTGCATCTTATGTAAGTTACCATTTTCTTTAATTGTTTTGCTTGTTTGCCTGATTCATATTTTTAATTGAACCTTTTTTGTAGATGGTGGCCGAATTTGCTGAGCTAGTTCAGACGCAACAACATCAAGCTGATAGAATAAGGTGTCTGGAAGCTCAGCTAAAGGAAAGTGAGGATCGTCGTGCTCAGGTCGATACAGCTTATCAACAAGAGGTTGGTTCTGCCCAAGTTTTTACAGATCACTGCTTGGCGAAACAGGTTGAAGCCGAGGAAAAAGCTTCTTTGGCAGAGTAGAATGCCATATCACTCCAAGATTTGTTGTCCTCTGCCCAAGAATCCATACTTAAGGCCGAGCAGGAAGTAGAGCAATCCAAATCGACATATGAGCAGAAAATCTAAGATTTGGAACGCCAGGCACTGACAGTAGAATCCTTGTCCCGAGAAGCTAGGCTGGAGCTTGACGTCCAAGGGGTGGATCGTTTTAAAAGATCCCCTGCCTACGACGCCCTTCTCCTTCTGGAGTTTCAGCGGGGGCTAGTTTTAGCTGGCGAGTTCTTTAAAGTTAATAATAGAGTGACTGAGAAGACCTGAACTAACTGGGAGCTGTCAATCAAAAATCATGTGGATCGGTCCTTGGAATCTCTTCGGACACAGATGAAAGAATGTAGAGCTTACTGCAGCAACCGAGGCAAAGAGCCCCATCCCATGCATTTGGAGGTTCCATCTGAGCATTCCCTTTCGACTTTTTACGCCAGTGGAGAGTCAATCGTAGATGGTGTGGTGCCTGATGTTGGGCCGATCCCAGGAGAGGATTACAGCCAATGGATGGATGATTCAGCCGACATAATTGATTGGCCTTCTAATGAGAGTCTGCTTCGTGAATACGAAATGGTGCCAGACTCAAGTATCGGGAATGGCTCCAAATCCTCTCAATCCTGATTTTTGTAGATAGGATTTTTTGTACTTTAACAATTTTTGTAAAGAATACTTTGTAATAATTCTTTTGAAAGATGAATAAAATTTCGAGTAGCTTTTCTGAATCTGGTGTTTTGATTCTATTGCTCGTAAAATTTCTTTAACTTGACTATGATTGCCGAGTATCTTATTAACCCAGCTTTTTCTGACGTTCGCGTAACTTAACCGAGTATCTTATTAAACCGGTTGTCACCCGAATAATGCCAAGTATCTTATTAAACTGACTGTTGCAATCTTTATGCCAAGAATCTTATTAAACTGGCAACTCTGATGTTCGGGTAACTTCACCGAGTATCTTATTAAACCGGTTGTCACCCGAATAATTTTAATGCCAAGTATCTTATTAAACTGGCTAGTATTATTAACCGTGTCATATTAAAACAGACAAGTTTATACTTGTGTTTCATACATGGTTGCTACCCAAACATTACATCATCGCTCACCATAACCATATGTTCGAGTTCTTACGCATAACCAATGACGTCTCCCCAGTTTTTATGTGCAAGGGTTTGCCGAATCGTTAAGCTTTTTGAATTGCTTAACACAGCTACGCATTACACCAGAATTTTTCCCGATAGCGTTCCCGAGCTGGTGCATCGGGTTTGCCTTTTTGCGAAGGTTATTTGACCTTGCTCGGCTGGCATGCTCCTTCGAGCTTTTTCACCCATTCGGGATTTAAAAGTCCTGAGTATTCTATTTGCATGTTCTTATTATCATGCTTATCTTCCATATGTTCTTATTATCATATACTTTCTTTTGGAAATCCCGAGTTCAATGCTTTTCTTTCGAAAATCCCGAGTTTGATTTTTTATTCATAACTGCAAAATCAATAAAGTTTTAAATTCCACAGCTAATATTTATCTAAACTAAAGTTGTCATGACTAGAAAAAAGAACAAAAAATAATTTAAGGATAGAAAATCTTCAAATATTGGGCATTGCATGGTCGGGGTAAAACCCCTCCATTAGGTCATGCAATCCAATATGCTCCATGGCCAACTATTCCTTCAACTTTGTACGGGCTTTCCCATTTGTCAGCCAGGGAATCGACAGCTTTATTTTTTATGTTCAATGACACTTTCCTGAGTGCCAGGCCTCCTAGCTGGAATTTTCTGACCCGAATGTGAGAGTTGTAGTGACGAGCTACTCTTTGTTGATATGCCATATTTCGTATTCGGGATTTCTCCCTTTTCTTTTCTAGCTCATCTAGATTTTGTAATAGCATATCAAAGTTCTGATCTTCATCGTATAGTCTGACCCAATGTGACGTATATGATGTTTCTATAGGGATAACAGCTTCTGTTCCAAACGCTAAAGTGAATGGAGTCTCTCCTGTTGATGTTCTTGTTGTTGTCCGATATGCCCATAATACTTCGTGAAGCTTTTCAACCCACCTTCCTTTCTTGGCATCTAGCTTTGCTTTGATTGTGTGCTTGATGATTTTGTTCACTGCTTCCACCTGCCCATTTGTTTGAGGGTGGGCAGGTGTGGCATAGTAATTGGCAATCTTATACTCTTTGCACAGTTGTCTGAATTTCAGGTTGTCGAATTGAGTGCCATTGTCAGTGATTATAGTGTTTGGGACTCCGAACCTATAAAGTATATTCTTTTTCATAAAATTTATGGTGTTTGTTTTTGTGATATGTACTAATGCTTCAACTTCTACCCACTTCATAAAATAGTCAACAGCTACTATAGCATGCTTCGCTCCACCCCCTACTCTAGCTGGCATTGGCCGATTAGATCCAAACCCCACATGGCAAATGGCCATGGGGACGTGAGGTTTTTGAGCTGCTCAGGGGGCTGTCGGATATCATTAGCAATCCTTTGGCAAGTATTGCAACTTTCTGAACACTGCTGTGCATCTGAGAATAGAGTAGGCCGATAATAACCTTGCCTGAGTTCCTTATGTGCCAAACTTTTACCCCCGGTGTGGTTTCCGCAAACTCCTCCATGGATTTCCTGTAATATCAGATATGCATCTTCTTCTGACACACATATTTGGAGTGTTCGGGAATACCCCATTCTGTATAGTTCTCCTCCAACCAATGTATACCTGGTTGATCTTTACTTGATACGTTTTGCTTTTAAGGGATCTTCCGGTAGTATGCCTTCTTCCAGGAATCTTTCTAGCTGATTCATCCAATCGTCTGGCGGTGTTAGGATCTCTGAAATTTCTAAGTTTCTTGGTTCAGCTGTGCTCAGTTTAAGGAGATATGCAACCGGAATAGTCTTTGGCCTAATTGTGGTTGTTGCTAACGCTAATTTGGATAATGTGTCTGCCTTTTCATTCTCCCCCCTGAGGATCTGGGTAATTTTATATTCTTTAAATTTCTGGAGGAGCTGTTTTGCAATGTCACAGTAGATTATCATGCCTTCATCCTTGGCTTGGTACTCGTCCAAGGACCTGGTTGACAACTACCTGTGATTGTTGGTTGCTTTGAAGTCAAACCTCATGGCACATTCGACATCATCTCTTCTGGAGTGCATACTATAATCCCTGCCCCGCTGCCATGAGTGTTTGAAGAGCCATCAACATACAGTTTCCATGTGAAACTTTTACCCAACATTCTTTTTTGCTTCCAAGTTCAGTTCTGTGAACTCTGCTATAAAATCTACCACTGCTTGCCCTTTGAGAGATGTCATGGGGATGTAGTGGATATCGAATTCACTTAGCTCGATTGCCCATTTGGTTAATCTCTTTGAAATCTCTGGTTTCTGTAAAATCTGCTTTAATGGGCAATCGGTGAGAACCTGGATTGTATGAGCCTGAAAGTATGACCTTAGCTTCTTTGCTGCTGAAACTAGTGCCAGTGCCATCTTTTCTGCCTGTGAATATCTAGTCTCAGCTGGTAGAAGTGCCTTGCTGGTGTAGTACACTGGCTTTTGTACTCCATCTTCTGTTCTGACTAGAACTGAGCTTGCTGCCAGTTCTGTAATTGACAAGTACAGTTGGAGTATCTCTCCCATCTGTGGTTTTGAGAGGATGGTCGCCTGCCCTAGGTATTCCTTTATTTTCAGAAAAGCCTGTTCACACTCTTCATTCCATTCGAGCCCTTTTCCTTTTTTGATTACTTTAAAAATGGGTAAGCATCTATATGTTGCTTTTGAGATGAATCTACCTAAGGAAGCTAAGCATCCTGTTAGGCGCTGTACTTCTTTGAGCGTCTTTGGTGAAGTCATTTTCTGCAGGGCCTGAATCTTCTCGGGGTTGACTTTGATTCCTCTTTGGTGAACTTGAAAACCAAGGAATCTTCCTGAAGGAACTCTGAATAAACACTTGTTTGGATTTAGCTTCATCTGATATCTCTTTAATACATCAAATGTCTCTTTCAGATCTGAAGTATGCTTATCTGCTGTGATGCTCTTGGTCAACATATAATCAATGTATACTTCCATGTTTCTTCCTATTTATCGTGCAAAGATTTTGTTGACCAACCTTTGATAGGTTGCTCCTGCGTTTTTCAATCCGATGGTCATCACTGTATAGCAGTATAAACCCTGATCAGCTGTGAATGCTGTTTTTTCTTCGTTGGCCTTGTTCATCCGGATTTGGTTATATCCCGATATGCATCCATGAAACTGAGTAGCTCGTGGCATGAGGTAGCGTCCACCAACTGATCTATCCTAGGAAGTGGAAAACTATCTTTCGGGCATGCCTTGTTCAGATATGTGAAATCTACGCACATCCTCCACTGTCTATTCTTCTTTTGGACGAGGACTACATTAGCCACCCATTGAGGGTAATTGACTTCTCTAATCGTTCCTACAGCGAGTAGCTTCTCTACTTCCTGTTTGATCGCCTGACTTATTTCAAGATTGAATGATCTTCTCTTTTGTATCACCGGTTTTGCATTTGGGTCTACTGTGAGATGGTAGGATATTATTCGGGCATCTATCCCGACCATGTCTTCATGACTCCAAGTGAACACATCCCTGTATTCTTTGAGTAGATCAATGAGGCTTTGTTTGACTCTTTCTTCCAGGTTGGCCCTGATTTTGACCTTTTTGTCTGGTTCATCTTCTTTCAAGGTGATTTCTTCGACCGGTTCAGTTTTGGATTCATTTGACTCTTCCCTTGGATCGAATTCGAATGATAGTGGCTTTTCGTTCTGACTCGGCTGTGTTATAGTGCAAACCTGTTCATTCTTGTCCTTGTATACTGACAGGTTAGCTTTTCGGGCCATCTCTTGGGATCCCTTGACTACCCCGACCTCCTGTTCGATCGGGAATTTTATCATTAAGGCATAAGTGGCTGTTACGGCCTTAATTTTATTCAGGAATGGTTGTCCCAATAGTGCATTATATGGCCAATTTTCTAAATCTACCACCAAGGAGTCGAGCAATACAGTTCTCTGGCAATGTGCTACTCTAATCTTCACAGGTTGCTTTACCTTCCCGAGTGATCTGACCTCAACTCCTCTGAATCCTCTGAGTGGGGTATGGAAGGGCCGTAGGTCCTTTCGGTCTAACCTGAGTTGATCGTAGACGGCTACATTGAGGATGTCTGCCGAGCTTCCATTATCTATTAGGATTCTCCTGACTTTCTGGTGTCCAATCTGGGCACTTATGACCAAGGCGTCATTTGGCCGAACATCGACGCCATGTGAGTCTGCTTCTGTGAATTTTATTTGGTCCCATCCTTCTTTTATTCTCTTCGGGTCTGGCTCGACCGAGTTTATATCAAAGTTATTTCTTGCTTCTACTGCTTTTCTGATTTCTTGAGTTCGTTCTCGGTTACTTCTTCCAGTGGATGGTCCTCCAAAGATCGTATGTATTACTTGATTGGCCTCTGGAGTGGCCCTTTGATTTCGACCAGAGCTGTGGTCGGCCCTGATCTCTTTCTTCGCTTCTGATTTTTCATCATTCTTCGCTTCTGATTTTTCATCATTCTTCAAGATCACATCCTGTAGATGTACTTCCCGAATGAGGGTTTCTATGCAATCTCTGAGCTGGTAACACTTGAAGTCTCATGACCGGTTTTATTGTGGAACCTGCAGTATTTGGTTGTATCTCGCCGAGCAAATTGAGATTGACGGCGTGTCTCTTATACCATATTCTTTGTTTCCGGAATGGCCAGGATTTCCTCATGTTTTTTTTCGAAGAGGGGTGTAGTTGGTGTATCTGCCTCAGTATTTTTCTATGGTCAGTTCGGTATTATGCCCATTACCCCCCGTCTTCGCTCTTTTCTTTGCCATTTCCTTTGTTTTCCTTTCTGGTTCTGCACCTTGGACTCAGGCGTCCTTCTATTCGGGTTTTCCCCCATGCATGTAGCATCCTCTCGTGGCTAACTCTTCTTTCTCGTCCAGTGCATATCCACCCGCCATATCCATCATGTCTGCATATCTGGTCAGTCGGGCTCTTCTTAAATCAAAAGATAGCCGTTCATTCTGCAAGTTGTTGATGAATGCAGCGATTATTGCTTCATCGTTTGCACTGCCAATTTCTGATACTTTTTGGCCTAATCTCCCAATGTATTTCTTCAGTGACTCATCTTTCCCTTGTTTTATTTGAGCAAGGTGAGCCACTGATTTTTTCCTATGAACATTACTCAGGAATTGCCTTGAGAAGGTCCTGCTCAGTTCACTGAAATTTCTGATGCTTGCTGGGGCAATCTCTCGATCCACCTTGAACCCATATCTCCCAGAGTTTGTGGAAAGTTGAGACATAACAAAGTATCACTGTGGGCATACTGAGCCATGGCACTTTTATAGCGTCTCACGTGCTATTTTGGATCCGTATCCTTCTTAAAGTGCTTTACGTGTGGCATCCTAAACCTTTTTGGGAATGGGGTCTGAAAGATTTCCCTGACGAATGGACTGTCAGAATCGTCATCACATAAATCGTTATACCCATAACGTCTGACTAGTGCGTCCATTTGAAGTCTGTTGTTCTCTACCTCTCGAGTTAGGCTCTGACGACATCTCTACCTCCTACCAAACTTCCCCGATGGTCTAACCGCTGGGTGAATGTCATTCCTCTTTCTGGTTCTTTACTCTGATGCTGGCTTTCACGTATGATTTCGTGGTGACGCTTGCGATAGTGCCGATCGCTGTCTTCTGATGACGACCGATCCCGGTACCGATCATGTTTACGGTGTCTAGCACGGGCTGTCTGATCTTGGTTCTACCTCTGGCATGGTCGTTCCTCTTCAGTTATTTCATGTCCAGCCTGATTTATTGGAGTAGGGTTCCTTCTAACTTCTGGTGTATTTATTTCCGGCCTTACTACGACCGAGCGAAGCCTTGCAGGCGGGAGGTTAGGAGTTTTTGCTTCAGTAGCCAATATGTCAACTCCTTCCTTTGCTGTATCCGCCATTAATTGTTGCAACGCTTCTCAGAAACGTTGTGTCAGATCTCCACTGGTTGGAGGAACTTGCTGGATCCCCGCTAGGAATGTAGGTTGGTTCTCCTTTGTAGCGGCGAGACCCCGCGAGGTATTGCCAACATGGAAATTGTCCGGAGATTTTTGAACATCCCCAGAATTTCTTCTGCTTCCTGCAATCGCTTTTGATCAAGTCGAAGGTTCAAGACACCCTTCTTCTAAAGTCAATTGTTGACGTTGGTTTCTAGATTGTATCAGAAAAGCCAATAATGATTGGATTTAGAGAAGGTAATCAAGACACAAATTTTACGTGGTAAAACTCTGATTGTTTAGAAATATCCACGGGTGGTTGAATGATCAACCAAGCCAAAATCCACTATGAAAATATGATGTTTACAAGCTCTCGATCTCTCTTTCTTCTCTCTGTATTTTTCTATTGCTTGCTGTGTATATCCTTTTTGGTGAGATTATGGGTCTATTTATATGTTTATAGAACCCTAATCTGCCTTGTACAAGTAATGGATCTTGGTATTTAATTAAAATTATGTACTTGCTTGAAGATGATTGTCTTTTTTCCTGTTTCGAAGTCTTGTATTGAGAGTGAATGAGACTCTAGCAATGTAGTCCAATTAGGACTTATTTCCTTATATGAGCAGTCTTTTTGAAGAAATAAAGTTGCTGCCTGATTGAGAATCTTTCCTGTTTAATATTCTATTTTTATTGGGACTCCTTTTTGATATGGATATCTCCGTATATCCTTATGACTTGATCCATATGAGTTACGCACTGGTGCCTTTATTTGATTTTCATCATGTTTGTCCCGAGTAAGAGCAATATCTGTTGGTCCAGAGTAACGTCGTTTGATCCCGAGTAACTTCATTTGATCCCGAGTAGAAGCGTTATTTAACCAGCCCTGAGTGTCGTTAATTGATCCCGAGTAGTATATAAAGTTGTCAGATCCTGAGTAGGTTTAATTTAACATATGCTTACTCGGGTTCTTTCTTCTTCGGTAATGTCTTGTGGGATATTTTCTGAATGCCTATTAGGATATCCACCTGACCATTTATCCTCTTTGTTGATGACGTGTTCATGCGATAAAATTCACACATGACAGACATGTTTGTATTTTTTTTCCTCACATCTAAATGTATTATCAACACGTTTATTTTTAATAGTAAAATTGTCTTAAAATAAGTAATTTTGTATTTATACAATTGTTAAACAATTATACATATAATATGGAACAAAAAGATCCAATAATAATAATTATATATGAACACATATGGTCATGATCTTCTTCTTCAGTTACATACAAATTTTATTTTTACTATGCAGAGAAAATGTTTTTTTTTTAAATAAATAAAAGGGGTATCAAGAAAACTCACACAAAACACTCTAAAAAAATAATATATAAATACATAACCCTAATATCATAATAAAAATATTGATACTAAACACCAATATAAGAAGTGATTAGGGTTCTTTCTTATATTTATAGATAATTAAAATGAACAATATATTAAAATAAAGATTTCTATACCATATATAATTAATATGAAATTAGAAATATATTATACATGGGGGATAGTATCGGAAGAATTTTTTTTGGATTGCATTTAATGCAATTAAGTGATAAATCATGATTTTTTACTTTTTATTTTAAGTTATTTTTTGGTATTTTTAAGTTGTTTGACCATTTTAAAAAACACACAAAACAACAAAATATTTATGATTCAGACCCGTTAAGTTTTAAGTTGAAAAAACAAACGACCCCTGAGTTGAATAAGAGTTCTTACCATCAAATCACATTGGACGCGGTAGGGATGACATTTTCACCCATTCCCTGTAACTACCCACCTGAACCTAAACCGAGTGGGTTGGGTTCGGGTTTTGCTATTCGAGTGTGGGTCGGGTTCGATTATAAATAATAAAACCCGAAGCTGGTTTGGATCTGGTGCCTACGATTAGTGAACCTAATTATTTTAAAAATCTTTATTTAAAAAGGCATAGTTTCGAGCAAATTAGATTTCTAACTCAAAATGACATCATTTTAAGTTTAAAAAACACAACCTAAATTGTTATTCGGGCTCAGGGGTTAGCAAATTGCAATCTGAACCTAAATAAGTTCACGGGTCGGGTTTTTCTCAAAACTAGCTGGTCAACTCCCAAACCCGAATCAATGAAATTATTCGGATTTACGGTCAAGTTCGGGTACTAAAATTTTTCATAGAATAGGGCTTTGCAAACCCGATCCGTTATTTTTCCTAGGCACTAAGTGTTGTCATTTATTTATAATCTTAAAAGAAATAATAAATTTCTAAGAAAATTTCTAAAGTTTAATTCAAATACAACATATATTTTGTCGGAGATCAAATTCCATTGAACTTAATTTCAAAAGAGTATATAATCCAAAAAAAGAATTTTCAAAAGATATTTTTACACTTTTAAAAAATTGTTATCATACAAATTTTAAATACAATAGTTAAATAAAAAGTTGAAAAAAAACAGCAATACAATACAAACTATTTTAGCTTTAATAATATTAATTTGTTTAAATTCGGTATCCAAATCTGGTGTCCAAATAATATGACAACATTATAATCAATTTATTTAAATTGCATTATATTTATTTGATTTAAATGAATGAATTATAGTGATGCCACCGCATTTGAATAATAGATTTGGAAAAAACAACATTACTCTTTTAGCTTATGTTGAAATGGTAATAAAATCTTAAGTTCAAATGCAACTCATTATGATGGGAAGATGTTTGTTTTGTATTTTGGGCAAATTGCACTATTTTTTTTCTTTTTTTGGGTATTCGAGAACTCATTGTGTTGTGTCGTATTTATAGGTGGCTCCATAGTCGGTTCTATGATTTTTAACCCAATCGAGAAACAGAGTTCAGAAGTGCACGGTCGAACTTAATGGTAAATCCATGTGTAAAGTCAAACCTACATAGCTTACATCGACAAATTGCACAAATTTACCCTAAATAAGTCATTTTTAAAATTTAAGATCCGGTTTGACGAAAAATACAAACTTAAGGGTGCGATTGGTACGTGGGACGGAACGGGACAACGTGAGATAAAAACCATGAAAAATTGTTCCACATCAGACCCTCAACCAGAATCTTCCCATGCATGGGATAAGTCTGGAAAAGATATTTTTGACCCTCAAATCTTCCAAAAATTATAAAAATACCAAATATAAAATAAAACCCAACCCCCCATTCTCACGCTTCTTTACCTCTCTCTTCGTTCTCTCTTCTTTGGTCACTAGCGAGGAGCAGAGATCTCAGTCTCTCCCGCTTGTCTCTCTCTCCTCTCTCTGTCTCTCTCTTCGTTCGACTTCTTTCTATTTTGGAGATGGTGGCTTGTGTTGATTTCGATTTAGGGTTCTCAATTTGGGGTTTTTGATTCCGGCGATCGAAATACAAAATCATTTGGGATTGCGTCGTCTGCGGCCAGGCTTATAGGGGTTTGTGAGGTTGTGGTCGGGTGTGATTGAATCCGATGGTGGATGGTTATAGGTTTGATTGAAGTTGGTGGTTTGGTGTTGACGATGGTACTGGGTTTGGTTGTGAATGGTGGTATGGTGTTGACAATGATGTTGGGGTTTTTTTTAATTTGTTTTCGATTTTTTGTTTGTTTTTCGATTTGTTTTCACTTTTTGATTCGGTGTTGACAGTTGATGATGATGATGATGATTGTGTCAACATCGATATTTGCTTTTTTGATTGAAGAAAAATGTTGATCTTAGTTGAAAACCAGATTTGAGGAATGAAGATTGCATGGATTGGAGCAATTTTTTCTAGCTGAACATGAACGATGATGTGGGAATGCAAACAAAGTTCATTTTATTAAAAACAAAAATAAAATAAAATAAATAGCAGGACTTCTGTTGATTGGTTAGAGAAGAAAATGTATATCTATTGTTTTCAACATTTTACATTTTTTTTTCTCTCTTGATGATATCCAGATCTTGTGAGCAATTCATGAGCTTTCCAACTCCAGATTTTTTTTATTCCCTGTTTTTTTTTTCTCTGTTTAATTGAAGAAAGAACACATAAATTATTAGGATGAATTTTGTGGAATTGATTTGTTTTTTTTTGTTTGTGGAATTTGATTGAAGAAAAGTTTATGGTGTTTGTGAAGTGAGAAAATGAAAGAAAATATTAAGTTTTTATGATTTTTAATTAGTTTTAATTCAATAATTTTGATATTTTTCAAATACAAGTGCAAAAGGTAATATTCAAGCGTCAAAAGAATAAAGAATTTGATCCCATCATTTAGGAGTTTTTTTTCTTTCAAAATTAATATAATTGTTATAAACATTAGAAGGGAGCACTATGGTCATTTGAACCTCTTGTCCCGACCATACCAAACACTAAACAGTACAATTAACAGTTCTGTTACACACCTTCCAAACACAATACAGAACAACATGTTTTGTCCTGTCCCGTCCCGTCTCACCTTATCATGTCTCATCGCCATGCCAAATGCATTCTAAGTGAAAAGGTGATGTTTTCTTTTTGCCAGAGACTAAATTGTAAATCCCCCTCCTTTTTTTCTTAATTTTTTAATTTTGTAATTAAATTTGATTATTTTGGATTATATTATTTCATATGCTTTTCTCCCTTTTTTCAATTTATTTTATTTTAATTTATTCATAATTCGAGGGTAAAATTGTAATTCTTGATTCAATTAAAGTTGAAGAGAAAAATCATCTTTCTTCTTATTTTTAAAGAGTGATGTTATAGTATTGACAATCTACCTGATTTTTTCTTTCTACATTCATTTTTTTTTATTATATGACTGTTTATGTAAATTTTGACCGACCAACACGTCATCAAACCAGCCAAGATATCGGGAAAAGATACGCCACGTTATTAAAAGTCAACTACTCAAATGCAACCAAATAGTTGACTAAGAACACGTCACTTGGATGGACACATCATCAATAAGCAAAAAAAGCGAAGTGAGTTGCAAGGAAGATCGCTCAGTCAAAGAGGCTCTAATGAGACAAGGGTTTGGTTCACTAAGATATCTTCCACAATGAGATTTGTTCATCCAAATCAAGCAATTGTAAATTAATTTAAGCAAAGCGATCAGTAAGGAAGTTTCACTAATATTTGAAGCTTAGAATCATATCTCAACAAGGAAACGAATTGATCTTCTCCAAGATATCAGGAGTCATAATCTAACAGTGAATCAATTACATTAATTACATGATAATTCCAAACAGGAAAGCGATCAAGACAATCCATACAAGAAGAGTCCCAACAAGATTCTACAATCTCTTACTTGCACAACAAAAATTAGGGTTACATACAAGTTGTATAAATACAATCTGAATATCATTGTAAACATCTTTGAAAAATATAAGCAGTAACAAGAGATAGAGAGTTAAGGGTGTAATCAAATTACTTCATAGTGAAACCTTTAACCGTGAATATTTTCCTAATCTAGGGTTTTACCACGTAAATTCACCTTAATTTACTTTTTCGCATATTTATTATCAATTTTCATTAATCACAAGCTTAAAAACACGTTGACCGGTTGATCTTTCAACCCTATGAAAAATCACCGCCAATAGTTGGCGCTAGAATGAGGGGGAGTTGAAGTATACCTACATGAAGTTTTTCACAATACCACATGACAAATAGCAGAGACGACTATTGATTGGACGACGATCAAAACCAGAACCTTCCTCTACAAGATGTGAACTCTTGGGGAAACCAATCGCTGGAAAGCCTTGCCTATAGGAGTCAGTAAGTGGTTGTCCCTAGCAACCAACTAACTGGTGTAAACCCAGAGGCTTTGCAGTATATCCAGACTGCTTTGCGAAAGGTCATCGAAGACACGGCTAGTCAATGGATCACTTTTTAGAAACTGTAGGGATAACCTCATCTAGGGGTGTGCAAAAAACAGTCAAACCGAACCAAACCGACCAACCTAACCCATAAAGTTTGGTTTGGTTCGGTTCGATTACAAAATAAAAAATTGGTGGGTTGGTTTGTCTTTTGGACAAATCGATTAAAGGTGGTTCAGTTTGGGTTGAGTGAAATAATTCACCAACCCAAACCAAACCACATATTTTAGAAAGTAAAGCTAAAATATAAAATTCACCTGCGTTTTCTATTCAGTCCATGTTTTGTAACTTTTACCGATTACTTTAAGCTTTTATAGTTTATTTATTTGATTTGATACAATTCTTCTGATTGATTGATGTATTAGGGTTTTAAAAGCATAGATGTTGTTAAACATGTCTTTAATTGGTAATTACTCATTTGACTTTTCTGTACTTCCTTTATATATATATATAATATTTCATGTTATGATCTTTTTATTTTTTATTTTTTATTTTTTATAATAAAAAAGATTTTTGAGTTCAAATCTAAACCGATAAACCAATCCAAACCAACCCGACATTTTTTGGTTTGGTTTGAAAAATCAAATTGGTTTGGTTGGGTTGGGTTGAAACATAGCCAAACCGATCCATATTGGTTTTGTTTGACATTGAGCTTCAACCCAAACCAAACCGAAAATGCACACCCCTAACCTCATCATACGATTTAAGCACTCTCATCGTATGCCTAATTCAAAGACTGCGATCGAAGGTTATAGCACCAACACCAGATTCACCTTTGAAGCTGAATAAGAAGCCCAAGCAAAATAACAATTTTTAAATTGGCAATCAGGATCGAAGGGATCACAATCACAAGAGGGACGAGGGATTGAGTGAACGAAACAGGCAGAAAGGCTATCATGCAAACTCTAGGCTATAGGAAACCTATAGAGGGGACCACATATGGAGTCGGTCTGACTCATCTGAAGATATTGATCAACCACCACAAAGAAGACGTCCAGCGGGTAAGTCTCCAATAAGATTTGGCACCCTTAGTATTTGAACTGAGGCAGATGCCTACAGAGTCTAGTAATAGATCACTATCCATTAACGTTTTGGCACCAATGACGAATCAGAGGGTGAGGTGAATCTTGATATGAAGGCTGACCCAAAAGGTAGATGCATTAAAGCATCATCAATGGCCAAGTGATTTATTAGATGACGACTCTGAAAGCCGCTTCGTAGATAGTATCCGCCAAACCCAATTCTTGGAAAGATTCAGGATGAGGGGATGTGATCGTGACTAAAACAAATAACTTGGGTGTGGCTCGACGCGCATAGTTCAAGTTATTAAGAGGTTAAAATCAGTCATAAATCATTCGGTTTTTAGATAACTATTGTTACCAGCTTGAGACTTGGATTATCACTAACGTGCAACGGGATGACCAACTCATACCAATTCAATAGTTTATGCAGAAACAGTAAAAAGAATAAAATTCATTTTCTTTATAACTAAGCAATTACAAAGCAACGATCACATAGATGACAAAACAAGAATTTCTTAAGGATCTGGGGCACTAGAAGGACCTCCGAGCTCAGAACTGCTATGAGGGGGATCACGACTGCTTGTCATAGCTTGGTCAGTAGGAACCGTTGGGAAATCACGATCAGACTCGTATACGTGCTCCATTAAGTCATATTCCGGAGGATCAATACCTTGAGCCACTTGATCATCAGCCGCTCTTCTGCTCACCCGATCAAGATTTTTAGCCTTTTTGACCTGCTCACTAGTGACGATGTCCAGTTCATATACTGAAAAGAAAGACATCACGGGAAATAATGTGCAAAAGATATAAGCAACCACCAGAAAGTTTAGAGATAGAGACTTACGACTCCTGCGTCGGGTGGATATCTCGGGAAAGAGACCATGTTCAATTATCTCCTTCTCCAAGTATAAGTTGCGACGGTCCCTGGCCTCCCAAGGAGTCTAAGCCGCCCTAACGACTATGTCAGCCTATTCCCTGGTCCTAACAAGTGCAGTCTTGTCCCATAGCTCGGGGCTATAGAAATACCTCGGGACACTGCTCTGGTTAGCCGATGAGAAGAATCAGCCACCACGACCTCACCCCAGTCTCCACTGACAAAAAACCAGCTATTCTTCTAGTACTTGTTGGAATAGGGAAACCCCCATATGAAACCTTTATGGTCTTTATGCGTTGGAATGGGTAGGCTTTTCCTTGTAATCGTGGGGAATTTAGTTGCTCGGTGACATCGACTAGAGATAGAAAGTCCCTCAAGTATAGACCGACCCAAAGTATAAAAGTTACGTATCTCCTGGGTATTTTGCCCTAATCTACTTCCACAAATGCCATAAGCTGATCAACACCCCGCATAAGTTGGGGGTCAACTGAGCAGGGGTAACACCCGCATCTGCTAAGAATCGGGCAATGAAAGGATGTAGGGGGAAAGTGACCCTAGAAGACAGTATGTCCCCATGAATCACAACCGCACCAAGAGGCAGATTCCATATTGCGCGCTTGCTACTGCGGGTCAATTTCACCGAACGAGAGAGGTCGAACTGATCCCTAAACTTCTCAAGTTCCTCGTCTATCACAACATTTGTCTCGAGGTCGAAGGCGCAAGGGTGCTCCACTGTAAATCTTAGCATGCGAGCCCAACCGTTCCCTCGGGACATCCTTCATCTTCAATATCTGGGAAACTATCTTTAAGTCGTTCGCCAGACGAGTGGTTTCTTTAGGTGAAACCCTGGAAGTTTGCCTTGTTGTCTTCGACATATCTGAATAAACACCAACAGAAGTGGAACCTAGAGGGTTAACAGAAGAAGGAATAAACCCGGGACGAGCCATAGAATAATCTACATTCAAAGCGATAGGTTGGGATGAAGGAGTATAATCGTGAAAATGACCCCAAAGAATGGATTCAAGCCTTGCAATATTCATATTATCGCCAGACTCAATGGTATGCATGAGAAGTTTGAAATGTCGATAATGAAGAGTTGGGTCCATACCTGGAATATAAGCGAATGCAACGGAAACACATGAGTTTAAAAGAAAAGAAAAACAAGAATATGAAGAAGACGAAAAGCTACGATTTTTTTTGCAGAGAATCTCTATGAAGCTGTGAAGGAAAAAATGAAGGGTTTTCAGACTATATATAGGAGCAGATGATGTCATAAGAACATGCGCACACCACAAGACGCGAGTGGGAGTAGGTGCATACGGAACGAAAAACACACGCTATTTGAAATTAAAAAAAATGGCTAGATGATTACGTCAGCTGTAACGAGCATGATTGACATTAACGTTTAGCTACGAATCATTAAATGCACATTAATGAATGTCACAACAAGAAAAAAGAATAAGTTAAACAAACTTCGTCGAGTGGATTCCATTTGGAAACGAGATACTCGGTCTTGTATGTTTAAGGGGGTGTTGTTATTGGCAAATTCTAGGCTACGTGACACGTCATTAAAAGACAAGGGGGTCGGGGTGCCATGTCACTGGAAGGTGATCAGAATGAGTCAACCTAAGTTGACCAAAGAGCACTCGCCAAACCCCCCAACCAAGACAACTCAAATGATCTGGCTGAAATACCCGATCGAGGTTATCAAAAGGGTCAGGGTAAAGATTGTGATTGGGAAAGATCATCGATCGAGGAAAATCGGGTCTAGTCGGGTTCAGCAGATGGTCGGTTGCGTGACACGTGGACAATGTTCAGATTTAATGAAGTCAAGGCTCAAAGCACGTAAAAAACGAGTCCTACTTAAATAAGATGCCTAGAAGTATACTTTGATAAGAAAACAAACTTTCTTATAGATATCAGAATCCAGATTAGGCAAGAGATCAAATACAATCAAAACACAATCGACGAGAGATAAGGAAGAAGGGAAACACGACTCCAATAAGTTAGAGTTTCATTTAATTATGAGAACTCTCCTTATTTGTACATTAAGAATTAAGGTTCTATGCATGTATAAATAGACTCTAATAATACCCATAAAGAGGTTAACGCAAATTGACTAGCAAGAGCGTAAGATTGATCAAGTGTGTAATTGCCTTTAACATAGTGAATTTTCTCACCGATTATCGGCAACCGTGGACGTTTCCCCACATTGGGGTTTTAAAAACTCTGTGTCTTATTTATTTTCCGTTCACTTCAATCTGCAATCCGTTATCATTATGTATTACTTGTGTGACGGGAGGTTAATCCAAAAATCACCGTCAACAACAACCATTAAGAAAAATATTTTTGCCGATTCTCTTTATTTATTATTTTTTAATTAATTTGGAATTTTTACATGTTTTTAAATTTAAAATTTTAACAAGAAATGCCTTTAGTGAAGGGAATGAAAAGATAAACCCATCTTCCTACTTGTTCTCTTTACTCTTTAAAACTTAAAAGGCTGACTAAAAAATATTTGAGTATTTGCTTAAAAAGAAAAAAGAAAAAAGAAAAAAGAGCAGAGGCCAAAGGCCAAAATTGATCCTTTTTATTTTATATATAATGGAGAGAATGAAATATAAGTAAAATATGATATTTTGGTGAAAAAATAGGGAGTAAATTAAAAGTTTCCCTTTATAATAAAAAAAGCGCACCTTGATAGTTCCACTCGCCAGTTGATACCTTTAAATCAAATTTTCCATTTTCCAACGTCCCTCAGTACCTCACTGTGTTTCTCTCTCTCTGTGGTTCTCGCAATCACACACACCCTGATTCTTCACATCCGGGAAGAAAAGCTCACTCACTCACTGCTCGATCTTCTCTCGTCAACCTTCACGTTTATAAAGGTGAGATTCATTTCAATCACACTAGTATGTATATATCTCTTTTCTTCTTCTTTTCTGCCATTTATTTCTTCCTTTCCTTTCTTGTAATGAATTTATATCATTATATTGTTGACGTTATAATCTCATCATTCAAAAACACGTCAACACTCTAATGGTTTTGAGTCACATATCCCATTTCATGTTGTTTCTTTCCCTTTCTCAGCTACCAAACACACTCGTGCACACAATTATATTATATAGTTACTTAGTTAGAGAGATATATGATACTGTTTTATTTATTTATTGTATACAGATCCAGTTTGATATGTCTGTTGGCCCATTTCAATTTCGTTTCAGGCATTCATTCTTGACCGTCCATCCGTTGAATTTTTTGAAACTTTGAATAAACAAACACGAATGAAGTGCCAAAATCTGCAATTTACGACAGTAAACCGTGACGCGCTTATTGGCGCGTGAGATGACACTTTCAGTCGTCTTTATTTGGTTTTTCATCATCCCACTAGTTTGAAGATTTTTGAAATCTGATAAACAGCTTGTGGAGCTTCACTATGTTTTGTTGTGTATTGTCAAGACTAGAAACAAGTGCTTTTACACTGCCCCATAAAAGCAATGCTCACACTCCAGACAACAACACCTACAGGCTACACTCTTGGCTTTGGTGATATCGCCTTGAAATTCTAATTTCGGATTTTTGAGATCTTTGTCTCTTGGCTTCTTTTGCTATCTACTTTTATATACACACACAGCATCTGAGTGTACATAAATGCCCACGTGTAATGTACTTGTGTATTCTTTTAGTTTTATATATACAGAGAGTATTTTAGTGGTATGATTCGAACCTGTGAAGCAGAATTAATTAAGGGTGTGTTATTACTTATTATCAAGTCAGTGGTGATTTTCAAAGCCATCCATTTTCAAAAAAATAATTTGAAGTCAAAGCCATATGACCATTATCATATGTGAGCCCTCAATTATTGAATAAGTTGACAACACACCTGCACTAGATCTCCCACTGATCAATGACACACAATATCTTTCTCTCTGTACATTTGCATATACGGGGGGGCCAAGTGTTCCCATTGGAAAAGAAAAAGTGTCCAGCCCCTCTGCACAACTGCAGCTCTTTAAATTACAGATGTTAAAATAATTGTATACACACACACAACACTTTTGTTTTCTATTTCTATTGGGGTATTTAATATGCAATTCTACATGTTTAACTTGAATTGTTTTGGTTACAAAGTGCTTTGCTTTCACATTTTTTCTTGATTTTCTTATTGTTGCAGCTTTGGTTTAACTTGAATTGTTTTTTCATACTTTAAACTCTGCAGATCACAACAATTTGACTAACTATTCCTTGGCATAGCTCTTCTTCAGCAGCCTTTAGTCCTCCAGTGTAGAAATGCCGAGGTCAAGGTTAGAGAGCCTATTCTATCTTAATTATTTTAATCTATTATTTTGGGGATTAGTTTTTATTAAATTCCATTCCTTAAAATACTTGTTTCTATTATTACTTTTTTTAGAGGGTCTATTATTACTTATTGAGAACTCTATTGATGCTAAAATAATTGTTCTGACATCTGTATGCATTTCTTAATAACATAAATAATTGCTCAATTCTTTTCTTAAATAACATCAGTTGGTTGATAAGATTCATTTGACTGGGTTCAGACTTATATATATATAATGTGTATATCAAAGTATCAAACCGAAAGAGTGTTGATGTGTATATCAAAGTATCAAACCGAAAGAGTGTCGCATCCAACGGCGAAATCAGGTCTGAGACATACACCTTATATATATGTCGACCTATCTGACACATAAAATAAGAATCTTTAAAAAGCTTTAAAAGTCCAAACTTTCTAAGTTAATTAGGTTGACACACACACACACACACATATATATATATATATATAGACTACAACCTAACTGAGACAGAAAATAATAATCTTTAAAAAGCTTCAAAAGTCCAAAATTTCTAAGTTAATTAGGTTGACATGTGTGATGTGTTTTAAATTTGAAGGTTTATAAAGATTTTTATTTTATGTCTTTGATGGTTTGTAGTCTATATATGTTGGTTATTTGGGCTAAGGATGTATTATTGTAATAAGTGGACAAATTAAAGATTATAAAAAAATATTCAAAAATCTTGGCTTGGCTATAACCCAGCCCAATCAGGTCTGATTTCTCCCTTGAATGTTACAGCTTTTCTTTTTAATTTTTGTATGACAATTTTGAATTTTAAGATAAGTTGTTGAATTAGAGTTTTTTATTGAAAGATTTACTGTTAATTTACCAATTTCTTCAACTAGCGTTTATTTAATTTTAATTAATGAAAACTGTTTTGTGCTGTAAAATTTCACTATTAAAATGAAAAATATATTTTTTATATATAAAAATGAAAAATATTATTTAATTTTAAATAGTATGACCTTTTACCAACAATTTTTTTTTTCTTAGTAGCCCACCAAGAAAAAAATTTATGGTTCACCCCTGGTTGCCTGCATCATAAGTATTTTGTGACATCCCAACTAAGCTAGCACCCTACAAAAGCTTAAATTATGGAACATAACCCCTACAAATCATGAAAAACAATAAAAAGGGTGTGACAACAAATCTCTAGCAACAAAAGATTGACAAAAATCCGGACAAGAACTTAAATATATCAATGTTGTTATATATGAAATCATTAGCTATCCTTAATTGTATCTATCTGAACAATTTAAGGATGAGTCTCAGACTGATTAAGTTGCTAACCCATCATTGAGACCCCAAGGCAGATGCTCAAAACAAGTTCTCAGCCCTTTGTCACAACTATTTTCCCTTTGTGGGCATGAACTCTACTTGACCAAGATGATCATTCTGGGGTCTCATCAACTGAACCAAGCTTCAATGTCATCTATTTGTGTCATTGACAAAATAATTTTGAAGTATCACTAATAGAAATAAAATTTAACATCTGCAATTTCTGGGCTCATTAATAATGCTTACCTTCACTTGCACTCGTAAAACAAGCATATATCATTTTTATAATAAATCTTAATTATTATATACTAATTATTTAATATGTTATTGTGATTGCATATTTGTATGCAATGCAAATAGAACATGAATTCTGAGATTTTGTGAGTTTTATCTGTCCATTCTATCTTATTTGATGTGAAAATTTTCTCTAATTTAATTGAGTTCTGCCATGGTCCTGTTTGCAATCTTAAATCTATTTAAGCTGCTTACCATACATTTGGAAACTCTCCAATTCTCCGAATATTTGCGGTAGATATAACACTCAGTGTATTACTAAATTTGTTATTGGTTATTATACTACTATTTCGTAGCAAGTTGATTAATTTTTTAGTTAGTGGTTGGAAATTTCTGTTGTCTTTTCATTTTGTTAGTTGTATTATCTTTTCTGTAGATTAGTCATCACTATGTCTCTTGACCTTTTACTTCTAATCATATTTTGATAAGATTTGAGTCAATATAGTATGTAACTTGAATCCTTTTCATTGTAATGAGGAATAGGGGTTCAGAAATTCCTCAAAGACAGTCTGCTCGAGGCCCACACCAGCTCAGGACATCAAGTTGTGATTCAGATCCTATTCATCAACGTCCAGTTGCTGATCGTAGTCCTAAAGTAGTAGTCCGTCATTCCCCGAGAGGTGCATCACAGTCGGAGCCACTAAACCAGAAGAAACTCGGAACCCGTATTGCAGGTTTAGAATCTCAACTTGGGCAAGCACAAGAAGAGCTAAAGATTCTGAAAGAGCAGTTAGCTTTTGCCGAAGCTGCAAAGAAAGAAGCTCAAGAAGAACTGGAGAAAAAATCACCCAAATCAGGAGTCTTGGACCCTGTGGAGATTCCAAAACAGATTTCTTCAACTGCAATTCAAGAATGTAAAATGACTGACAGCAATCTTGAGGATGAAGTTTTGGATAAAAACCACCCGGAGACCCTTGTTTTTGAAGTTCCGGTAGAAAAAGTAACAGTTGAGCCTAAGGTTGAATTTGACCAACAAACCAATGAAGAGGAAAAAGAGACCAAACCAATTAACATGTCAGCTGAACCACTGGCAATTTCAGAGCCAAAGGAACTATCCGCCCACAATTTATGTTTGTCGAATAATGAGATAAACATGTTGAAAGCCAAGTTAGAAGAGAAGGAGAAGGAATTAGAGGTTACAGGTCAAGAAAACGAAGGCCTGAAAAAGCAGTTGAATGAAGCTGCCATGAACATTTCAACTGCTGAAAGAAAGAAAGTGGAAATGACCCGGAACCTGAGCCAGCTAGGAGAAGAGCTGAAAGCAAGTATAGCAGAGGCAGTTGAGTTGCATGAAAAGCTCAAAAGTGTGGAAGGAGCAAAGGATGAACTGGAAACAGAGATGAAGAAGCTGAGAATACAGACAGAACAGTGGAGAAAAGCTGCGGACGCAGCAGCAGCAGTCCTTGCTGGGGGTGTGGAGATGAATGGGAGAATTCCTGAGAGATGTGGATCCATGGATAAGCACTTTGGTGGTATTTTTGAACCGTTGGCAGGTCGGTATACCGGTATAGTAGGGTCGCCTGATGAATTAGATGACGGTTTTGGTAGCGGAAAAAGGAAGGGTTCTGGGATTAAAATGTTTGGAGACTTGTGGAAGAAAAAGGGACACAAATAGGAATCACTTTCTTTTGTTATGCTCAACTTAATAGGAATCACTTTCGTAGCGAAATGGTTGGTGTTCAAGCCATCTAGTTGTTAGTATTAGTAGTAGTTACTGCTTCTTATATTCTGTTGAAACTATTTGATCCGAAGTACCTTAAAAGATGATTCCAGTACGCATTTCATTTTCTTGCTGTCATTGATACTGAAAAAGTATGTGTCTTGTGCATATTGTTCAAATTGTCCTTTCAATCTAGATAAATTTGTGAGGCTGACAAAGAATAAAGAATCTTGCAAAAGAAAGGGAGGCATCAATCAATCATTCTAAAAATTTCAATGACATAATCTTGCAGCAAGAAAAAGAAAATACTCATCTTATTGAGATGGTTTGTCTTTGGAAAGTAAGGCTAAAGAAAAAGGAAACGCTATCAACCATGTTCAAAAGCTTAAAAATAAATTTGCACATTGTTTGGAAAAAACCAATGTGATAGATGGATTTGTTAAAAAGGACGATGCTTTGAAGATTGTGAAGAAATGGAGCAACAGTGCCTTACAGAGTTCAGGCAAGTAAAAGAATCCATAAAAGGTTGATGAGATGCTCAGTCTTGGAAAGTTTTATACTTTTATGGAGAAAAACGAGGATTTGGCTGCGTTGATTAAAAGCTTCTGTGAGATATCTCAAGCAACAAACATCAAAGCAGCCGTATATGCTATGTGAGTCTCCTAAATTCTTTTATATTTATCATCATTGTCGTATTAAATGTCACATTATAATAAATATATTAGCACGCGCAATTATAAGTCGAATTCTAAATCCTTTGAAAGATTAAATCATGCTGATGGTATTGCTAGCTAGAAGGTAAGAAAAATATTCAAAAAGCCTTGAAAAAAGTTTGGATTAGAAAAGAGATTTTAAGAATTTCGTCACCTTTAATGCTGTTATAACAAGTAAATATATATAAAGAATGTGGCAGGTGACAATTCTTTGTTCAAGACATATACAATCTACATAGTGTGACGATGGTAAGGTAAGTTGTGATGATCAAAATAAGTTTAAAATTGTTGCGAGAGGAAATTATGCTGGTCCTAAAGTTTATGCTTCTACTTGAGTTTGCTGTTTAGCATAACATGCATGTGCACTTCGAATAGACTTGTTTTATTTTTGGAGCAGCAGGAATGCTATAGTTTATAGTAGCCATTTGTGGTAGTCAAAAATAGCTTTTAGACCCAACGGTTAAACCTGTAAACGGTTTTAAATTGGGCCCAGTTTAAATCCACCTGATGTAGTCACCCTACAACTGCCATTTGATACCAGAAACAGAGTTTAAATGAGTCATAGATTTATCCCACAAAATCTGATCAAGATTTATTGTAATCCTGAAACTCAGAAGCTTACCTGCATATCGTTACTCTGTCAAAACTCTTTCAAATCACCGGATAATCTCTACATAATCATCAAAACTCAACTATTTGCAAAACAATTGCATTTGATTCGAAGTTCTTCTTTCCGGATCCTAAACTACGCTCAGCCCAAACAACATAAGGCTAACTTTTAGCTCCACCATTCCTCTTTTTATTGTTCTTTCATTTTTTAATAGGTTTTTAGAACGGTCGACATGTCCAAGTCTCAATCAACAAATGCCCTATCTACAAGTTGCAATATCACAGTTTACAACAATTGCAGATCGACCCTCTACATCGTTCAAATAATTGATCAATTTGTATTCTATATGATTGTTATAGCAAAAAATTCATCAGCATAAATTTTTAATTTTTTTATTTAAAAAGTTCAAATTTTATTTTTAGGTTTGTTTAAAAAATGATAATTTTCTTACATCAAATACCTAATCAACTTTTTCGTTCTTCAAGGTTTCATGCTTACTACCAGGGGCGGAGCCTTAAGGGGCTTGCCGGACCAAGTTTTTTGAGTTTTATTTCTAAGTTTTACTTAATTTAAAAATAATAATAGCTATGGTCCAAATCAAATAATTACAGATAGTTCAACTAAAATCTAATCTTCAATTTTAAACTAAAGGCCCAATAACATTAACCCAACTAGCCTAAACAATTTGTTTTAAAATAATGTATTTTTTTTTTCACTTCCCAGTTTCCCATATCCCTTTCTCCATCAACCATTCTTCGATCACTTTCCTCTTTTTCTTTATTCCTTTCATAGTTTCACTTCTCAAATCTCAGATTTCAAACCGACAAGGCGACAACCATAACTTGTCTTTTTCGTCTTGAATCTCTCCAGTGACTCAAGTCACGAGTAAAAACTGAAAAGGTAATTTCCTTTACTTTAATATTTTCTATTTATTTACTTTATTACTTATAAATTATAATGAATCTATTTTCGGTTTTATATTTTCTTATTAATATTTAATAAACTCTTGTATTTCATGATTAAGATTTTAGGTTTTATAATTTTTTATGAACACCGAACAAGTTATTGTTTTGAGGATTTGCTTTTTAGACAATTTAGGGAGTTTACGGCTAGAGAAAGTTGTGAGTTTTTATTTTATATTGAATTTATTAATTAATAGTAATGGTAATTATTTTGAATTTTAATTTTGTGAATTGTGATGGTATATTGGTATGTTAAAGCTTAAGCTTATTGATTGTGAATTTGTGATGATTTTTAATTGAACTTGCAGTAAAAAAGTAATAATAAATTGTGAAGGTTATTCTTTGTTTCTAAATGTTTATTTATGTCATTTTGTTTATCGTAGGTTATAATGTCAAATCTTCATCATATTTCTAAATCAAGTAAACAACAAACTTTAAAGTCTTTTTTTAATAGAAGTGGGAACCAGTCAACAAGCGATGCTCTTACTAGTAGTAGAGATTTTGATGGGTCACATTCTTTTAAATGTCAAAGGATTGAATCTGAAAAAGTTGATGCTTCTTTTGAACGAGATCCGGGATTACGAAAACCAATTTGGATGTATGATATTAACCAACAAGATGAGGTTCGAAGAGCATACATAGACATGGGACCATTCCAACCAAAGTTAGAATCCTATAAGCCCACACATGATGGAAACCAAAATCGACGGTTTCAATATTCATGGTTTACTAGATTCCCATGGATAGAGTATTCTATTGCAAAAGATAAAGTGTTTTGTTTCCCTTGCTTCGTTTTTGATAGTAACCCTTCGAGGTTCCCTGTGTTTACCGTTAATGGGTTTAGTAGTTGGAAAAGGGTTAACTGTGGAGACCAATGTGTTTTTGTTCACCATGAAGGGAAAAAAGAATCGTATTCATTACATGGTTCTAATATGATGAAATGGGAAAACTTGAAAGATCCATCTTGACATATTGACAATGTAATGAAAGTTAAAAGTTCACAACAAGTCCTAGAGAACCGTTTACGACTCCAAACTTCAATAGAGGCCATTAAATGGCTTGCAAAGCAAGCATGTGCAATTCGAGGTCATGATGAATCAAATGCCTCCTCTAATCGTGGAAATTTCCTTGAAATGATTAAATTTTTGGCAATAATAAATGAAGACATTGCAAAAGTTTGTTTAAACAATGCTCCAGGAAATTCCAAGTATACATCTCCTGATATTCAAAAGGAGATCCTAAAAATTCTTGCTAATGAAGTGAGAAAAAAAATTCGAGAAGAAATTGGAAGTTCTAAGTTATGTATTCTTGTTGATGAAGCACTTGATGAATCTAATCAAGAGCAAATGGCTGTCATTCTAAGGTTTGTTGATTGCAATGGAATCATTCGAGAACGTTTCTTTGAAGTTGTTGGAGTTGATGATACTACAACTTTAACTCTTAAGAAAAAATTAAATGTTGTTCTTACTCAATACGGTCTCCAGATTGCAAATATGAGAGGTCAAGATTATGATGGTGCTAGTAATATGCGTGGTTCTTGGAATGGATTGTAAGCATTATTTCTCAATGATTGTCCATATGCTTATTATGTACATTGTTTTGCACATCGATTACAATTAGCATTGGTTGCGGCTTCCAAAGATGTGCATGATGTGTGGCTTTTTTTCTCAAAGTTGAGCTCAATAATCAATCTTGTTAGTGCTTCACCAAAGCGTCATTCTGAATTAAAAATTGCTCGAAAAACAAAAATTGCAGAGATGTTAAATTCTGGAGAACTTGAGACCGGTACAGTGGCTAATCAAATCCGTACCTTGACACGACCTAGGGCAATAAGATAGAGCTCTCATTATTCTTCAGTCAATAGGTTAATTGATATGTTTGGTGTAACATGTACGGTTCTTGAAAACACAATGAATAATGGGCTTAACAACAGTATAAGAGGAGAAGCAAAATGGGTATTGCAAGCAATGAGAACTTTTGAATTTGTGTTCATTTTGCAATTGATGAATGAAGTCCTGGGAATCACTCATATGTTATGTCAAGCATTGCAATCAAAGTCTCAAGACATCTTAAATGCCATGCATTTAATAAGAAGTACAAAAATACTTCTTCAAGAATTAAGGCAAGATGGTTGGGATAAATTTTTATGCACTGTATTATCGTTTTGTGGAGACCATGAAATTGACATGCCTGATATGAATGCTCGTTACAGAGAGGGTACATGTCGTTCATGTCAACAACAAAATAATATTACAATTGAGCATTATTACCATTTTAATATATTCAATGTTGTGATTGATTTTCAGTTGATGGAGTTAGATAATAGATTTCTAGATCAAACAATGGAACTTCTTGCTCTCAGTTCTACTTTGGATCCTACTAATCATTTTGAGTCATTTAACATTGATGATATGTGTACTCTTGCTAAGAAGTTTTATCCCGGTGATTTCACTGAAAGGGAGCTTTCTGATTTGAAGAGACAACTGCAACATTTTAAGAATGATGTGCTAGTTCATCCAAAATTTCAGAATATGTCTTCACTTTCTGAATTATGTCGAGGGCTCGTAGAAACAAGAAAGACACAATTGTTTTTCTTGATTGATAGACTGATTCGTTTAGTTTTGACTCTTCCTGTTTCCACAGCTAGTACCGAACGTGCATTTTCAGCCATGAAACTTGTCAAAACATCACTTCGCAACAAGATGGATGATGACTTTCTTGCGAATTGTTTGGTCATCTACATTGAGAGAGAAGTTGCTGATACTATTGATTCTGAATCAATAATTGATATATTTTATACTTTAAAACCTCGTAGTGCACCACTTCGATAGTATCTTGTTGTATATGTAATGCATATTTTTGCATTTGGTTTTGTGTTTTTGTGTTTTTCTTACATATGGTGTATTTGAGGGTAAGGCTTATTATGTCCCCTCTAACTAGATATATCATTGATGTTTTTTTATGAAATTTCCCACGTATCATTTTTATTTGATTATTATAAAGAAAATTTTTATTTAGTAGTTAGTTCAAAATTTAATGACTTTTAATAAGAAAATAAAATTTAGATTAGCCCACCCATTTTTGTTTCTGGCTACACCCCTGCTTACTACTGTACGGTTAAGTGTTGTTCAGTTCGGTTTGAATTGGATCGTGAAATTTTTGGTTTTTATTTTTTGAATTGAAAAGCATTAACATTCTTAACATGGTTGATTTGGTTGGATGTAATATGATTAGGGGGATAGGGGCCTTTGGTTCTGTGATTTGGGCTTTTGGGTTTATGAAATATGTTTTGTATTTTAAAAAAAAAAAGATTCACATAGGATTAATATACATTTTATTAATGATTTTTCATTAATGCAGCCATGTATAATGCAGTCGTGTATACTTTCAGACGGTTTATTGTAAAACTATTTTTTCGGTTGATCCAGTAACTATTTAAAACTGATAATAATTTTCATTTAGTTTGAGTAAGGAAATAAAATAAAAAATAAAACAGGAAAAAATATATGGACACGTCATTGAAAAAAATTAAGTTTTATATAGAAGTATCGAAGACCACTTGACATTATTATCATGTGAAGAATTATTGGTATGTAAACTATTTTTAGGGATATTATCATTTTTCCTCCTAACGTTTCCTCTAGTAGAAAGGTGAGGACAGAGTTTCCTCATATTGGCCGTTAATCCCCACAAAATGGACATATTGTTCAAAGACCCCATTCTGTTAGGGATTCCGTCCAACCACAGTGTTGACCGTTAATGTAGGTGGGCAAATTCGTAAACTCATAAGTGGAGACAGGAATTGTAATTTGGACCGAATGTTATAAAGGTAAATAGATATATACAATTAATAGTATATTAAATAAAAAACAAATTAGTGAAGGAGGACATGCCACGCCATACCTCCACCCATCAGTAATCCTGCACTTAATCATCATCTTCTCCTATATCTTTTTCTCTAATCTTTGTCCACATTTCTTCTCTCATTCTCTGTCCCCAAACTAAATCATCATCTTTTCATAAACCCTAAATCATCGTCTTCTCCCAAATTCTGAATCTTATCACCAATCCCTCTCCCTCGATCTCTCGAATCAATCTCTATGTATCTCTAATATTTTTCTCTCTCACTCATTCAACAAATTACATCTTAAAAAAAATATAATTAAACAAAACTAAAAATCTTCTCTTCTTTCAAACACTCTCTCTTTGTTTTCTCTTCGAATCAAATATAGTTTGGGTTGGGTTTTCTATGTTGGGTTCTTGGTGTTTGGTGAATGATGATGATGATACGGTTATAAACACCTCTAACATTTTCACTAACAGATGTCCATCGACCATGATGAGTGTTAAAACAAATGCAACAACTGGTGTTGCAAATGCAACAGCTGGTTGTGATAGAATAAGGGCAGATGCAAGGTATCAAGTTGCAACCTTATCTGATATGAGTTGTGTAGCTCAATAGAAGAGGCAGTTAGTTACAGTAATATAAAAGTTAGTTATATTAAGTCAACGTTAGCAGTTAGACATTAATTGATAGACATGCCTTCTGTGAATCATTTTTGTAATCAAATATTCAGAATCTTGTATTCATTCTTCAATTAAACAAAATGAAATCAAGGTAGTAGACTCTGTTTTTATCTCCATTAATGAAAGTCCTCCAAATAACAATAGTTTCTTTCACTCTGAACTTTTCACAAGCAGTTTACATTCAGATTACATACTTTCAATTTCAACATGGTATCAGAGCTTTCTGATTAACATCTATGGCGAATGAAGCTCATTCATTGATCCTGAATCATAATCAAGGGTTACACAACTTTTACCACACAATCTCCAATCTCTCATTCTCCGATTATGAATCAAAATCAAGGGTTTCAAGGTACTTTTACTGCACAACCTCTAATATCTCATTCTCCGATCATGAATCAAAATCAAGGATTTCAAGGTACTTTTGTTACACAACCTCCAATCTCAGATTCAGATCATAGTTCTCAGATTCTAGCTTCCGCAATGGATTTTTCTACACTTGCAAAAAGCCTGAATTTCAGTGCCAATAAAATTATGTAAATCAAACTACCTATTGTGGAAAACTCAGGTACTTCCTATAATTCAAGCATGGGATCTTGAGAATCATTTACTAGGTATAAATCAGACCGTTAACAAGTTTGTTAGTGTAGAATTCGTTAATTAATCTGGTGAAAGAGTAATAGAAAAATGTGTGAGTAAAGAGTTCAACAATTGGATGAAAATTGATAAAATTCTTATGAGTTGGATTTTCTCTACTGTTAGTGAGAGTGTGATCGGTCAGCAAGTAGGGTGCAAAAAATCTTTTGGGGTATGGAGTAGGCTTGAGAAAATCTATTCACAGACATCTATGGCAAAGATTCTTCAACTTAGGAATCAGTTACAATCAATGAAAAAAGGGTCAGATACTGTAAGTGATTTTGCGTTCAAGATCAAAAAAGTTGGTGATGAATTGTTAGCTGCAGGAGAAGATGTGAGAGACTGTGATCTTGTCATGACCTTGATAAATGGAGTTGGATACGATTTTGATTCAATTGTGTCAGTTATCACAGCTCAATAGAGGTTTATTAGTTTTGATGATACTCATTTTCTCTTGATGACACATGAACAAAGACTTGAACACCTTAATTCATCTTCACAACTTGTTGTTGGACAAGTCTCTGCCAGTTTTACTACAAACAACTATCAAGATAGAAGAGGACAACGAGATGGAGGTTACTCAAACAATAGAGGAGGATATGGAAATCGTGGCAAAGGAGGCAGAAATGGAAGAACTGGAGGAAGAGGTCGAATTCACTGTCAAGTTTGTCATAAACCCGGTCATTGAGCATTTAAGTGCTATCACAGATTTGATCAAAATTTTCAGCAACCACAACAACAACAAAGTCAAGCTAATCAAGCACATTTCAGCCAATAACAAATCAATCAAGCACTTTTAAGCCAACAAGTTTTTCACCAACAAGGAAACAATGGGCAACTAATAGCTGGTTCAACTCAAAGCAACATAAACTCAAGCTCAATAGAGTCTCAGGCTAACTATAATCAGAATTCAGCATATCTGGCAACACCAGAAACTGTTGGCGACCCTAGCCTGGTATGTGGACAGTGGTGCTGCTAACCACATTACCTCGAATCTCAACAATCTCTCTTTGAGATCCGATTACAGAGGTAATGAAAAGCTTATGGTAGGCAATGATGAGCAGCTTATAATTTCTCATATTGGTGACACTTTTATTAAGTCACATACACAACCTTTTCAAAGGTTACATCTTAAGAATATTTTGCATGTTCCACAAATCACCAAGAATCTACTTAGCATATCTAAGTTCACTTTTGATAACAAAGCAATTGCTGAGTTTTATGCTGATCAATGTGTGACAAAGGATATCAAAACAAGGAAGGTTTTGCTTCGAGGAACTCTTAAAGGTGGACTCTATAGTTTGAAACTTGTTGAGACACCACAATTTCACTATTCTGATATTGGAGTTGGCAAACTTGAATACTCACAAGCTACTTCAAGTCATTTTTCTGCTTTGAATAAAACTGGCCCTAGAAAATTGTTTAACTCTAGGTCACACTTGGCTAATTTGGTTGCTGTGAATGCCAATGTTTGGCATGCCAAGTTGGGACATCCTGCTCCCTTGATCTTGCAAAAAAATGTTGAAATACATTCACTTTAGTAATAAATTTAATGTACCCAAGTTTTGTGATTCTTGTAAAGTTGGTAAGCTTCATAGGCTGCCTTTTGCAAAGCATGAGATTACTGTCAAAGAGCCACTTGAATTGATTTACTCTGACACTTGGGGACCAACACCAATGTTGTCCAATGATGGATATCGATACTATATCTCGTTTATCGATGCTTTTACTAGATTCATATGGATTTTTCCATTAAAGCTCAAATCAGAAGCTCTTGACATCTTTATCAAATTTAAAAGAATGTGGAATTAAAGTTTAATAGGAGGATAAAGAGTTTGCATATGGATATGGGAGGTGAATACATAGCTTTCGCATCTCATTTGGCTCAGCAAGGCATTCAAGCTCGATACTCTTGTGCTCATACAAATCAACAAAATGGTGTGGTCGGGAGGAAGCATTGACACATCGTAGAGACTGGGTTAACTCTTCTTGCTCATTCTCACATGCCTTTGAAATTCTGATTTGAAGCATTTGACACTGCAACTTTTCAGATTAATAACATGCCTTTAGCCTTGTTTCATTTCATCTCTCTGTTTGAAAAATTGTATCAAAAGAAACCAAACTACAATTTTTTCAAGACTTTTGGGGGGTGCAACTGTTTTCCATTCTTAAGAGATTATTCCAGACGAAATTCAATTTTCACCCTGCCAAATGTGTTTTCATTGGCTATAGTCATGTGCATAAAGGCTATAAATGCTTGAACTCTGATGGAAAAGTTTTTGTGTCTCGACATGTGGAGTTTAATGAATTAGATTTTCCTTTTACTTCACTTTTTCCAATCAATAGGTCTTCTTGCTCTAGTGCATCAGCTCCAAGCTTACCTTTATCTTTAGTGCAACCTGTGTGATGTAGGACCAGAAGGAAATAGAACCAGAAAAGGGGATTGGAAAACACAACAATTCAATTCTTTATTCAATTCATCAAGTCTAACCTACAAAGGCTCTAAAGGGGCCTTTTATAAAGATCAGATATAATATATAAATACAAAGAGTTAAAATAAAAAACAAACATCTAAAGATAATAACCTGAATCAATTATCTCTAAAGGAGATAATATCTAAAGATAAATAATAAAAGATAATATCTAGAAAATAACAAAAGATAATATCCACAAAATCCCTAATTATCTTTCCGGAATTTACGTCTAACGTAAGATCTTAAATCTCTAACCACTTCCCCATCATTCTCCCCCGGTTGAAAAGACCTCGTCTCCGGCTAGTGGTGCTGTAAATAATCTTCCAATAGGGACGGGGCAAGACCACGAACTTCTGACTCCGAAATCCAAGTGTCCTCAGTCGAAGAACGTTCGTGCCAACGAACCAAAAATTGTCGACAACCACCCTGAGTAGAGGTAATAAGGCGATTATCCAAAATCTGTTCAATTTGATCGACATGAGTGGCTGTTACAGAAGGAATGCAAGGCAATGGGCTACCAGAATGACCTGCAGAGACATCAGAGGTGATAATAGGGGGCTCGAACGTACCCCGGTAAGGATACAAGTCCGATATGTTAAACAATGAACTAATTGTTAAATCAACAGGAAAATCAAGCAAATAAGCATTAGAACCGAGCCGTTTGAGAACACGAAAAGGTCCAGTGGCACGAGCATGCAATTTTTTAACATAATGTGGGGGAAAATGGACAGGGCATATACGAACCATGACAAAGTCACCCTCCCTAAACTCTAACGGTCTACGGTGCACATCAGCAACCAATTTATAGTTATCATTACTTAATGCAATTTGGAGACGTACTTCAGTATGTAAGTCATGCATATGAGTGGCAAAATCAGTGGCAAATTTAGACATACGTGACTCAAACGGTAATAGTGCCAAGTTAATAGGTTGACGAGGTGAAAGGCCATGAACAATCATAAATGGGCTTTTTCCGGTGGTTCGGTGGATAGAGTTATTGTAAGCAAATTCAGCCATAGGAAGAAAAAGGTCTCAATTACCAAGTTTATCACCAACCACACATCTAAGAAGGTTGCCTAAACTACGATTAACGACCTCAGTTTGACCATCAGTTTAGGGATGAAAGGCAGATGAGAACTTAAGGGTAGTACCAAATAATTTCCATAAAGTCTTCCAAAAATAACTCATGAAACACACATCACGATCAGACACAATGGTAACAGGCAATCCATGTAGACGTACAATCTCCCTAAAGAACAATCGTGAGACAAGTGAAGCATCAACTGTTTTAGAACAGGGGATAAAATAGGTCATCTTAGAGAATCTATCAACTACCACCATTATTGAGTCATGAGCCCGTACCATTTTAGGTAACCCTAAAACAAAGTCCATGCTTAAATCTCTCAAAGGGGTGTGAGGCACAGGCAAAGGTGTATAAAGACCGGTGTTCTGTTTTGTAGCTTTAGCTAAGTGACAGGTCCTATACTGGAAAACTATCCTAGCAACATCACGTTTCAAATAAGGCTAATAAAACCTATCTGCAACCAAAGCTATGGTTTTATCACGCCTAAATGACCGGCCAACCCACAAGTATGCAATTCCCAAACTAAAAAGTCACGAAGCGAAGTACGAGGGAGACATAGGTGGAACCCACAGAATAGATAACCATCCCTAATGACAAAATCTACATGGTCTCGACGATGGCCATCCAAAATTTCTTGGAATATAATGTCGAAGTCTGGGCAGATGGAATATTCGATTTGATCCTATCTAAACCTGGTACTGTGACACTTAAAGACTGGACCACCATCAGAACACGACTAAGAGCATCTGCAACTTTAGTATCTACCCCAGTACGGTGTCTAATAATAAAGGTGAATGTTCGAAGGAATTCAGACCATTTGACATGTCTAGGGTTCAATTATTTTTGGGACTGTAGGTAACGTAAAGCTTGATGGTCAGAGTAAAGGACAAACTCATTTGGAAAAAGGTAGTACTGCCAATAATGAAGAGCCCTAACGATTGCATAGAACTCTTTATCATAGGTCGAATACTTTTGTTTGGCTGAGTTCAGTTTCTCACTAAAAAAAGCTATAAGGTGTTCCTCCTGACTAAGTACCCCTCCAATACCTATTCCAGATGCATCACATGAAATCTCAAAGGCTTTGGAAAAGTCAAGATGGCGCAAAACAGGTTCCTCAGTCATTATCTGCCTAATTTCAAGAAATGCTTTATTAGTTGCCGAGTCTCAATTGAACTCGCCCCTTTTTAGACAATTTGAGATTGGGGACATGATGGTGCTAAAGTGTCTAATGAACCTCCTATAAAATGATGCTAGCCCATGAAAGCTACAGACCTTAGTTCTAGTTGTAGGCCAATCTCGAATAGCACTAACCTTAGCAGGATCTGCAATGATTCCTAAAGCCGAGACAATAAATCCTAGGAAAAGGACGTGAGATTGCAAGAATGAGCATTTCTTAAGGTTCACATTCAACTTCTCTGCCCTAAGAGTAAGAAAAACCTGTTTAAGGTGAGCAAGATGTTCTTTCTCGGTCTTGCTATAGATAAGGATGTCATCAAAGTAGACAACGAGAAACTTGCCAATATAGGAACGAAGCACGTGTGTCATCATTCTCATGAATGTACTTGGGGCATTGGACATTCCAAAGGGCATAACTAACCACTCATACAAGCTATCGAGGGATTTGAAAGCAGTTTTCCACTCATCCCCAAGGCGAATCCTGATTTGGTGATACCCACAACGTAGGTCTATTTTGGAGAACCATTGAGCACCAGCTAACTCATCTAACATGTCATTGAGTCTAGGAATAGGAAACCTATACTTGACTGTGATTTTATTAATGGCTCGACTATCAACACACATTCTTCAAGACCCATCATTCTTTGGAGTAAGTAGGACATGAACAACGCAAGGGCTAAGACTATGACGAACAAACCCCTTCTCTAAAAGTCCCTCTACCTGTTTGCTCAATTCAGCTCGTTCAGTAGGGTTCATTCGATAATATGGAAGGTAGGGAAGTTGGGAGCATGGGACCAGGTTAATGGCATGTTGGATATCCCACATAGGTGGTAACTCGTTGGGCAAGTCCGGAGGAGTCACATAGACGAATTCGTCTAGTAACTGTCTAACTACGGGGGTGGGATCGATCTCTAAGGTAGGGGTGTCATTGGTTTGCTATCGCATCACTAACGCGTACACAATCCCAATCTGGTGTCTATGTCGTATAAATTCCATAGGACCTAAGATGTGAAGGTTGTGTTTGGGGGACACAGTCGGTGAAGGTTTATCAACCACTGACGTGTTAGTCTTTGTCGGGATGCTATCCTTAGGTTTAACAGGTTGTAGGGTAATAGTCTTACCTTGATGGGTAAACATATGAGTGTTCGTTCGACCAAAACTATGGACGTCAAGGTCATATAACCAGGACGTCCTAAGAGGATGTGAGCAACTTCCATATGAAGGATGTCACAGTAAATGGTTTCTGAATAAGAGCCTAAGGACAGGGGAACAAGACACCTATGGGAAACGGGCAACGAAGTCTTATCTACCCAAGCAACTCAAAATGGGTGTAGACGAGGTTCCAGAGTAAGTAAAAATCTAGTGACCGTAACATTAGAAACAATATTCATTGTGCTACCCCCATCTATCACTAACTTACAACTTTTACCTTTTAATTGAATAAATGTATGGAATATACTCATTCGTTTCTAGGTATCAGCACTAACCGACTTAGAGAATATGCATCTCATCATATGCAACTGACCCTCAAACCCTCTATCATCTAGATCGGCATCAAGATCCAAATCATGGATATCCTCTAGAGGTTCGACGATCTCATCCGTAGGGTCAGGAAGATAATAGTCATCATACTCTTGGCCTATGGTTAAGGTACGCTGTGAGCATCGAGAAGCGATATGGCCCTTAGCATGACAATGGTAACACTCAATATTAGGGTTATGAGGACGCACTGTAGAAGGAATGCCGGTCCTATCTCTCAGTATGGGAGGTCGAGATTCAAATAGAGCATTTGAGGTTGAAGGATTAACCCTTCTATAGTTGAAAGATTAGGAACCCTCAAGTGGAATAGGGCGAGTTTGGCGAAAGTCACCCGGTGGGCGTCTAGAGGGATAAGACGAAGGTATTTCTCAGCCTCTAGAGCTTTAGAGTAGGTATCTTCTAAAGTCTCGGGATTGTGCATGCTAACCACACGTTTGAGTTCAAACTTAAGGCCATTAAGGAATCTAGACACAGTTACATCGGTTTCTTCTTTGATATTACATCTTATCAACAGGTCATCAAATACAGACATGTAGTCATTAACACTAGATGAAGATTGTTTAATGTTAATGTACTGGTCTAGTAACGTACTACGATAATAGGTAGGCAGGTATTTCTCTCTCAACCTGATTTTCATCTCAGACCAAAGGGTGACGGGATCCTGACCTAGACGATCAAACTGCATTTGGATGTTCCGCCAATATTTCTTAGCAGAACCGACGAGCTTAAGTTTGGCAAAATGAATTTTTTGGTCGTCACTCATGGGATACTACTCAAAGTAGTCATCCATGGCAGCAAGCCAATCTAGGAAGACATTGGCATCTAACCTACCATCAAATTCCGGGCATCTATCTTAACCCTTCTAACGGGATCAAAATGGTCATCAGAAAATCTTCTATAGAAATCTCTACGGTCATCATAGGGGTTCCTATAGTGGTCAAAATTTCGACAAGGAAGAAGATTAGATGGACGCCTAACGTCATGATCCTCAACAGGGGGACCTCTAAAGGCATGCCTAGGTTGTCTATATTCATCAGGTTCATCATCAGACTCAAGTAGAAAGGGTTGTGCATTCCTATGTAAAGGGAGGACCCTAGAGGATGATGCCCTAAGGCATATATTGGACGAACTCGGATGTATATGACTTGGGACTTGTGTACCTTGACTCATGGTAGACCCAGTAACATGTTTTTCCATAGATTGTTTACCTCTATCCCTAGGAGAGTGGTGAGTGTTAAAATCAGTGATCCAGGCCTCGATACGGGTAAAGGTATTACGCATTTCAGTTGTAAGGTCAAATATTTGTTTCCCAAGGTCATTTTGGACTGTTGTGATTTTGTCATTAAGATCTTGGTTAGATTTTTCAAAGTCTTGTTTGGTAACCATTATGTGTACGAGTAAAGTGAAAACAAGTAATAATTAAAATAAAGTAGCCCGTATGTGCACAATAAACCACATATGACTCTAAATGGTTTGTTTATAGGATAGTGTACGCAATTGTGAACAATACACTAGGTAAGTTCCCAGGAAAGGGTGAAGGGTCACAATGGACACACTTAATAGCCAGCCTCCTTAGACAGGACTTTCCTAGACATGTACGTCCACAACCAAATACTCAAATCCAATAAATGGTTGACTAATACTATAGTTTTTTTTTGTTTTTTTGTTTTGTTTTTGTTTTTGAATGAATCCGCTTGTGATTTATGAAAGAAAAGAAAACTAGAATAAAAGCAAAATAACAAAAAGAATAATAAAAAATATTAAAATGAAAATGAATAAAAAAAACTAAAATTTAAATAAAAAGGCTATATATAAGCAAATAAGTAAGAAAGGCCTGCAAATTTAACAAAAAACCAATGAATAGCGAAATCAGAATAGCCAACCTTTCCTCCGAAGTAAGCTAACCGTTGATGAACTGAAATTTGTTGATGTGAAAAATTGCTGAAAAGTCCCTCCAGATTGTATAATTACGAAAGACTCCCTGAAGTATGTGTATTTGTAAAAAACCCCAGTAAGTTTCGTGATTAGCACAGATGCCCAGACAAATCTCCACCAGACCCTCCAACTGATAGAAATTGTTGTGAAGGACCTGGTCGACAAACCGACCACCTGAACACCCGTAGACTAGAAACTAAACCTTTGGATCGAAGAAGAGGACGCTTGCGAATCGGCTGGCCTCGGCGGTGAGAGGCCACTCTCCTGCAATCGGTGGCGAAGGAGAGCGGCGGTGGCCATTTTTTATGACGTAGATCTACGGTAATCGAGGCATATCTGGACGTCGGCGATGAAGGAAAAGGTGACGGCCAGCGTTGTCTGCCTCTGATGGTACCGTCGGGCGGTGGAGCGTGGGCGCGTGTACAGCCGGAAATGGAGGATTCTGGCGTGTGTATGTTGTCTGGCTAGGTGTGTATGAAGTTTTGTGGACTGATTTGTGTGGAAAAAAAGAAAGAAAAATTGGTGGAAGCGAGTAGGAGGGAAAAAAAAATGGCTCTGATACCAATTGATGTAGGACCTGAAGGAAATAGAACCAGAAAAGGGGATTGAAAAACACAGCAATTCAATTCTTTATTCAATTCATCAAGTCTAACCTACAAAAAGCTCTAAAGGGGCCTTTTATAAAGATCAGATACAAGATATAAATACAAATAGTTAAAATAAAAAACAAACACCTAAAGATAATAACCTGAATCAATTATCTCTAAAGAAGATAATATCTAAAGATAAAAAATAAAAGATAATATCCACAAAATCCCTAATTATCTTTCCGAAATTTACGTCTAACGTAAGTTCTTAAATCTCTAACCACTTCCCCATCAGTGTGTTATCCAATGTACATCAGGATGGCTCTCGGCCTGTCAGGTCCTTTTTAGAGTCCCAACCATTTTCTGATGATCTCAATTCTGAGTTGTCAAACACGTTTCAATCTACAAGACAATTGTCTTCACTAAATAGTGGTAATTCTCATGACTCAATTGATTTAGCTCCTAGTCCAGAATGTGAACCTGCTGCTTCTTTAGTTCCTAATCATATTCTTGCTACTACATCACTTCATCCAATGGTGATCCGTTCGAAGAATGGGATTTTAAAACCTAAAGTGTTTAATTCAAGTTGTTTCTTGACAAAGTCTGACCCAACTTCGGCTAAGGTTGCTTTAAAGGATCCTAGATGGGTTGCTGCTATGCATGAAGAGATTAACTCTTTACACAACAATAAAACATGGTCATCGGTTCCATTAAGATCATATATAAATGTGGTAGGCTGCAAGTGGGTATTTCGAATTGAATACAAGCAAGATGGTAGCCTATTAAAACATAAAGCTCGTTTGATGGCTAAAGGCTTCCATCAAACTCCTAGATTTGATTTTTTAGATACATTTAGTCCAGTAATTAAAGCTCCACGATCAAAGTAGTGTTTTTCCGCAATTTCAAATGGTTGGGAGATAGAGCAGGTTGACATTAATATTGCTTTCCTAAATGGAGACTTGTCTGAGGAAGTGTACATGATTCAGTCTGAAGGCTTTATTGATCTCAAAAACCTGATCATGTTTTGAGGTTGCACAAGTCATTGTATCGGCTGAAATAGGCTCCTAGAAGTTGGTTTCAAAAGCTGAAGTCAGCTCTGGTCTCTTGGGGATTTATTAACTCAAATTATGATACATCTCTTTTTGTCAAATTTGTTGGAATAGATTGTCTTTTTCTCTTGGTGTATGTTGATGACATTCTTATGACAGGAAACAACACTAGTCTGATTAAGAGGCTCATCTTCTTGCTTCATAAAACCTTTGCTTTGAAAACTCTAGGACCAGTTAATTACTTTCTTGGATTCGAGGCGTATCGTGATTCTTCTGGTCTTTATCTTACACAAGCTAATTATGTGTCTATTCTTCTAATGAAAACAGGTATGGCTGTTTCCAATCCTTGTGACACATCGATTGCGGCTGGTATCAAACTATCATTATATGATAGTGTGGCATTTAGTGATCCGACTCTCTATAGAAGCACCATTGGTGCTCTTCAATACCTCACCAACATTAGGCCTGATATTTTGTTTATAGTTAACAAGTTGAGTCAGTTTCTGAAAGCTCATACAACAGTCCATTGGCAAGCTTGCAAGCGTGTCATTCGCTACTTGAAAGGCACACCATTTCTTGTGTTGCATTTTAAACCAACTGCTGTTCTTTCTATTGAAGCCTTTGCGGATGCTGATTGGGCGAGTTGGGTTGATGATAGGAGATCTACTATTGGTAATTGCATGTTATTGGGTGGTAATTTGGTCTCTTGGAGTTATAGGAAGCAGTGTGTGGTTGCTCGATCGAGCACCGAAACAAAATATCGGTCTATGGCCCAAGTCACTACTGACATAATTTGGTTGCATTCTCTGGTCTCCGAATTGCATGTTCCAGTTTCAAATGGCTCAATTATCTGGTGTGACAATATTGGAGCTAACTCATTGGCTCAAAATCCAGTTTTTCACCAAAGAACTAAACATATTGAAATTGATGCGCACTTCATTCGTGAGAAGGTGGCTTTTGGTGAAATCGATACTCGATACGTTCCCATTGAGCATCAAGTTACTGATCTTTTCACCAAAAGCTTTACTAAGGATTGATTTTGGTTTTTATGCTCCAAACTGAACCTCATTGATTCTCCCCAGTTCAATTTGCAGGGGGATGATACGGTTATAAACACCTCTAACATTTGCATTAACATATGTCCATTGACCATGATGAGTGTCAAAACAAATGCAACAACTGGTGTTGCAAATGCAGCAGCTGGTTGTGATAGAATAAGGGTAGATGCAGGGTATCAAGTTGCAACCTTATCTGACATGAGTTGTGTTGCTCAATAGAGGAGGCAGTTAGTTACAGTAATATAAAAGTTAGTTATATTAAGTCAATGTTAGCAGTTAGACGTTAATTGATAGACATGCCTTTTATGAATCATTTTTGTAGTCAAATATTCAGAATCTTATATTCATTCTTTAATTAAACAAAATGAAACAAGGGTAGTAGACTCTGTTTTTATCTCCATTAATGAAACTCCTCCAAATAACAATTGGTTCTTTCACTCTGAACTTTTCACAAGCAATTTACATTCAGATTACATACTTTCAATTTCAAAAAATGAACCTTTGATCTATATACTGTCTCACTGCTCCACTCTTCCCACAACTACCCATTATCTCTTTCTCAAACTTCAAAAGAATAGACGAAGCTGTGAATTGGTGGTTGTGTTCGATACTGTTCTTACCTTCTGAGTTTGTGTTTTAATTTTTTCAAAAATGGTTTTCTGGGTTGGGTTCTTGGTGGATATGTTATGTGTGGTATTTTGTGAATAGGTGGTTGTTTTGTGTTACGGATATGTGATGTGATGTGTTGTGTTTGATATTGGTGTTAGTGATGAGGGTTTGGTGATGATCGATGAGTTGATAGTGGTGGTTTTGTGATGAACTTGGGATTTAAAAAAAAATTGATGTTGATGATTTTGGTGGAGAATTGGAGATCCAGAGATATACCATTCTTTTTTTTTTTCTATTATGTTTTTAAAAGTAAATAAATAATAATAAAATATATCACTGCCATCTATCTCAAAATGGATTGAGGAGATCCATCTATTTTTGCAATTATGATTTTTTTATTTTGTTTTAAATATATTTTTTATTTAATAAATATCTTGAGGGTTAAATAGTTATTTTCTGAATTGTGTTGAAGGGCAAAGTTGTATTTTAATTAACTATACACTGTTAAAGTTAGTTTTTTTTTTAATAGGAAAAGCTTACAGAAAGGTTCTTTGAACATTATTTCGATTTCAAGAGGAAGACCGACTAATATGTATAAACTTTGTCCTTATATTTCTAATATATTAAAGACCAGTGGGGAAAACGATCTTTATCACGTTTTCTCCCTTTTTTGTATAGGATTTGTTCTTATAATTCAAAAAATATAAAACCTGAAACAAAATTGTACAATATATTTTTTAATGTCGACTTTGTCACTGGGAAAAATGGTTTATTTTATTTTATTATATATATATATATATAATTGAAAAAAAAACTGCGTGTGGTTGAACAATCTGGTTCTATAGGGAATTGGGGATGATATTTAGCAAAATGTAAGTTTTTTTCTTCTAAAACTTACATATTTAATTAAATATATATATAAAATATTTTTTCATATTGACTGGGTTCGTTTTGATTTTCCAAAACCAAAATCAAAACTAAAATGCATCTATTATATCATCATCATCATCATCTTGAAACTATTTGAAGTTTGAACCACACTAAAATTGAGAAGTGAACTCAACAAGTATTTCAGTATAATTTATTTGAGTTTCAATTTTTATACCTAACCTTAATTGAGAGGAAATAAATTATTAAATTGAGAGATAATAGATAAGGATGTCAAAAATATCCGATCTAGTAGTATACTCCTCACACTTACACCGTTGAGGTCGTGAGTTCGAGTAATATCCCTTCCCGAACCCTAAATTAATTGTAATTATTATCTGGACCTGCCCCAAAGCTGTGGGTACTCCGTGTAGAGTGATTCTAACGGATATTGAGTTGGGCTTGGGTCAAAATTTTGGGTTTCTACTTACCAGCTAAAAATCATAGTGTAGTTTGGGTTACTAGCCCAGCCCATCCCCGCCCGCCCCGCCCCGAAACATTTTGAAAACCCTAATTTCCTCTCTATATATGACGCTCTTTCTTCTACTCTCGTCATCAGTTCATCTTCTCTTCTTTACGGTCTCTCTTTGTTTCTTCAAATTATACAAATGTATGTTTGCTTGTGTTAGTTTGTTTTTAAGCATATTTATATTCATTGAGATTTTAGGAAAAACAATTAAGAGAAGAAAGATGATGATAATTGTTGTCGCCCCAGTCTTACGAGCATCTCTAATGTCTTGGTGCTTTAATGGTGATCGACCTTCACTTTATCTGATTTCTCTCCCATTATTATTATTATTATGGTCAATTTTTTTTTACTAGACTTGTTGTTTTATGAGAAGAAACATGCAAGGTCGTGTGATGATGATATTTCCTTCATGTCTGTTTTCTAAATGATGATTAAAACATGCACTACCATCTGACTTCACTTGCTTTTTCTTATTATCATATTTGTGCAATCGTTGATCCGTGATTAGGATATCAATAAATCGCCATCTTTCGGCTTAATGTTAGATTCGTATTTCATAGTAGATATTAAATAGGAATTGTGAATTAATTGATGTTTATGCCCTCGGTATCTAATGCCTAGACTTAATATGTAGATGGGTGTTTCGTTTAACGGGCAGAGATCGATTTCTTTTGTATGAACAGGTTTTTGCGACACAGTTTGCTTTCATTTTCTTTATAAGCTCTCTGTTACTTTGTGCCTGATTATATTTCTCATACAATTTTAAAATTACTAGAGGGTTGGTGTATTTGTGTAATTTTAATACTATGAATAGAAAATCAAACCCTAAATCAACCACCGCAACATTCTTCAGTTCTTTCTCTCAATTTGTGAGTTTAACGCCTGCCGCTACTCAACTCGTTTACTCTTTGTTTTGTTGTAGATATTTTGGTTTTAGGAATTGACTTGCAAGTTTTCTAGTTCTAGTTACTGGAATTTTAATGACTGATATGCAAGTGACGATAAAATAGACAGGGACATCAGAATTCCCTAAGGGATTGATGACTAATGTCTAATGGGAATCTCTCTGATGCATACTTTAAGTTGTTTTCATGCTTTGTGGTTAATTTCCTTGTATTATCAAATTGTTCTTTGCATAACTAGCTTGTGATTCTCTCATTAGATCTGATTTTATAGATTTTCAATTATTTAAGATAATCTTAAGTTGGATCTCACTTTTTGCAAGTAGTCAAGATTAAACAATTGTTGCAATAGAAGTATTGTAGTGCATTATTTGTGCTGTTTTGGTTATAAATCCTCCCTTTTGTTTTCATTTTGATGGTTTTTTCATCGGGTCACTGAATTTTGTTTTGTGCAAGTGATGATAAAACAGACAGGGACATCTGCACTCCATTGGAGATTGATGATTTGTCTATGGGAATCTCTTTGATGCGCATTTATTATTTATTTGCTCCTAAGCCACTTTTGAAGTTGACAAACATTATGAAGTATATTGTTCTTATTTGTGTCATAATTTTGTTATTAGAGTTCAAAAACATTTTAAACAATGATTTTATTTTAGCAATTAATTAAATTTTGTTTGTTTCTTTTGTCCATGGTTCTTGAAATTGCATTATAAAACATTAAACATCCCCCATTATGTCAATGATGCATACAAAATGCATGTATTATCAGATCATAATTATGATGATATCTCATTGTAATTGTCACTACCTCTGAGGCATATTGTGGAAAACATGTTCTTTTTTATTTTGATTTTCAAGTATTGAGTTATCTCCGTACTTTCATCATAGAGCTTATGCATAATGTTTAATTATGTTGGTCTGGTGATTGTTACAGAAGAACGGAGATATGAATAATGATTATGTTGTAGCCTGATTATGTATTGGGGCTCCATGAATCATTTCATGTAGTAAGCTTTTCTGGATGAAATATGAAGGCCCCAATCAAGTAGCTTGTAATTGTGATTTGTCTCTTTATTGTAGAAATGATTCGTCTCTTTTATTGTAGAAATGATTCGTCTCTTTTTATCGTAAATCCTTGCTGTGATTCTTTATTTTCCTGCTTATGTTGTTTTTTGGTATATTAGAATTTATTTGTCCATGCGGCCATGCCTATGATGGTGTTAAATATACTTTGAGAGTAATTTCCATGAAAAACAATCAACTCTGAGGCATTGAGGCCAAGTTTCTACGTTTGGTGTTTTGTTGTTTTAGTTTAAACTGATTTGTAATTTTAGAAATGAAAGATGGGTATTTCTGCATCTTGTGGATTTTCTTATATTGAAATGCTGATCTGCCACATCTTATTCAAGTTACTTTAGTTTAGATTCTGTTAGATTTTTTGGGTCAAGCTAAATAAATTTGAAAACCTAAATTTTTGTTTAAATTGTGACTTAAAAATTTATACATTTTGAAATTTAGTTATTTACTCCACAAGCTTTAATAATTTTTAATTGAGCTTTTTATATATATATATATATAATAACTTAAAATCATGTTTTCAATACTGAGGTGATTTCTTCTAGTAAGGTTTTCCCCAACTATAATGAGACTCAAGTTTTAATGCGTGTTGAAACACAAGTCCCCCATTAAGAATAGATAAAATCATAAATATATAGTTTATAATTTATTATTCATAAAATAATTAATTATAATTTTGTATTCTATAAAACAATAATTAAGATAATAAGGTTAGACACGTGATTTATATTTTATCAGATTATTAAAAAAAAATTATAGAAAGATCGCATGGCAATATTTCATTAAAGAGGTTAGTATCAGTATTTTTCTAATTTAAATAGTGATAAACTAATCATATAAAATAATAATTTCATAATGTATTTTTCGGTTTTTATAATTTTATTATTGAGTTGTTTATGACATGTATTGAGTTTGGATTTAGGTGTTTCTATGTAAATTAAGGTGCAAGTCTCATAAGGTTTGGGATTTCTTGCCTCGCCTTTTTTTGGCCAGTTAAACATGTAACGTTTGGGATATCGTGCCTTGCCTTTTTTTGGCCAGTTAAGCCTAGAGGTGTCCACGGTTCGGTTAAACCGTTCGAAATCGAACCGAAACCGACCTCTTAAAACCGTAACCGAAACCGTCGGTTACAAAATCGGTTGGAAACTGGTTTCCGGCGGTTCGGTTATGGTTAGGAATTATGAAAACCAAAACCAAAAACCGTCGGCTAAATCGATGGTTTAACCGTCGGTTTTGATGAAAAATAAAATAAAAAATGCAACAACTAATAAAATGTTGACATGTGGCACTTAAAAAAAAAAGCCCGGTCCAAACTGAACCAAAAACTGAAACCGAACTGTAACTGAAAACTGTCATAACTGAAACCGTCCCAAACCGCTTCATTTCGGTAACGGTTACTGTTCGGTCTTTCTACGGAACATGAACCGAACCGAAATCGAACCGTGGATACCATTAGTTAAGCCTCGTAATGTTTGGGATTTCGTGGCTCGCCTTTTTTTTAGAGTACTGCTTAAAATGGATATGAGAGGAATTCATCGTGAAAAGTGTACACAGGTGATTGTAAAAATACTTTTTAAAATTTGGAGTTCTTCAAATCTTTTTATTTGTACAATGTCAGTTGGAGAAGAGTTGAAGCTAATGTGCTCTCCAGGGTGGTGACCAATTTTTTATTTTTTCCGTAATTAGAAGAAAGATATGATTCCAGAATTAGAAAAGAATAAAATCCAGAATCCACAATGAAGATTATTTAAGTAGAGGTGTACTCAATCGAGATTATTTAAATTTAAAAACTTATTACAAGTCATAGGTTATACAATGAAGATTTTAGTAAATCTTTAAAAAGTTATTATAAGTCATAAGGTTTGTCAATGATTTTTAATGATAGTTATATCAAATCTATCTGTCTTTCATTTATACTAAAGATTTGAATATTTTTTTTTTTTTAAGAATTTCACTTTAGGATAAAAAAATAAAATTCTTTAAAAACACCGACCCTTAAGTATATATATTCTATTTTCGAGAGCATATTCATTCTTAATAAATTTTATAAATAAAATAAAATGAATAATGTTTTTAATGAATAAATATTATAATACAAAAAAAAAAATATGAACATTAATGATTACTGTTAAATAATATAAAACAACTCTTTATTAGTTATGTAATTAAAGATGGTAAATTTTAATTTTTTATCTTTATTTATGTTATTTAAAAATAATAAAGATAAAAACTACTATTCAATCATGATAATATATTATGATTAAAGTTGTGTATGATATTGACTCTATCTAATTATACTCAATCAAACTAATCACTATAGACATAAGTCTTGTTTAATAACTATGTGTAGTTTTTATGTTTTATCTTTAAAAACTTGAATTAATTTTGTGTAAATTTTTTCTATCTATTGTCATACTTTCATGGAGACATGTAAATGTTAATACATATTTTTTTTATGATGTAAAAAAACAAATCAAAATTTTAAAATCAAGTATATAGATATGAATGCTTAAGTCACGTTTAATTAATGATGATTTTGTTTCATATTCTTATGAAACAATATTTTATTGGTATGATAAATATATATCATTTTTAAAATAAAGTATAAAGTATATTTAAAAGTCAACGATAGTATAAATATCTTTGAAAGTTCTTTAAAATAAAAATCTTTTGAAATGAAAGTTCTATTAATATTTTTCATAATTCTTAAAAGTCTATAGAAATCCATAAAAGTATATGAATTCCACAAAAGTCGTCCATTTAAAAAATATTTTGAAATTCCAATCGAATACACCTTAAATTTGATAAAAAAAAAAGTTTTTCCATCAAAAAGCTAAAGGAGTAAATTCCCATATGAAAAATTAGATCTAACGGTGGGTTATGTTATTATGAATTGGCTTTGGCAAAATGATTTTAAATTTGTAATTAATTTTGTGACTATCATCTCATATATTTATGTGCTTTTAATCTATGAGTTGTAAATGTATTTAAATTCCATTTATTGGATTAAGTGTATAAGCATTGTTGAAATGTTAGAGTTAAAAATTTAAATTATAAATTTAAGTGATTTAGTTTGATCTTTGTGAAAATGTGACGTTTTGTGTTTAGGTCTTATTAAAATTGTTCCATCTAAGAGCATCCAATGTGTGGTTCCAACAAACTCGTTAGATAATATACTAAAAATAAGATTTTGTTTTCCATTCTTCAATAATATTGAGAGATTTCTCTTTCTTCAAGTTATATTTTATTATTTTTTATATAATATCATTATTATTACCATTTGTATGTGAACAACTTTTTTTTAGATATTTCAAATACCTATCTAAAAGATTTCAAACAACTATATTTGTTAATGGCATGACTCTGTAAACTATTTTTTCCCAATAAATACCATTAAACTCATTTAAATCTCACTACAAATTTGACCATAATTTATCATTTCAATTTTATTTATTTCTCATTGGATTTTATCAGATGTCTACTTAAGATATAGATATGTCTACCTAATGCAACGAAAATCGGAGACTTTCGAAAGTTTTAAATTTTTTGAGCTAAAGTTGAGAACCAATTGGACAAGACAATCAAGGCTCTACGATTAGATCATGGATGTGAGTATCTTGACCAAAGTTTGAAGACTACTTGGTTGAACATAGGATTTTGTCCCAACTCACAGCTCCTGCAACACCACATCAGAATGGTGTTGTAGAGAAGAGAAACAGAACTCTGATGGAAATGGTGAGATCTATGATTAGTTTCTCATCATTACTAAACTCTTTTTAGGGATATGCACTACAAACACATGCCTACATTTTGAATGTAGTTCCAACCAAGTTCCTAAGACTCCATTAGAGTTGTGGAGTTGTGGAATGGTCGTAACATTTCCGTATATGGGGGTGTTCAGTACATGTACTGAAGATCAGAACTGGAAAGCTAGACCCTAAATCTATGGTCTGTTTATCTGTAGGTTATTCCAAAAAGACTAGATGTGTGGATACTTCTATAGTTCTGAAGAGAACAAAATGTTTGTATCGACAAATGCAACGTTTCTTGATGAGAAATATATAAATGATCATAAACCTCGAAGCAAGATTGTGTTAAATGAGTTAGAGCTTGGTACGACTAGTGCTCAATTAATAAGAGTTGTTGTTCCACCTACGCCTGAGAGTCAGACAGTTCCTTGTCGGACCACACTACCACCTAAGCGTAGTCGGAAGGTTGTGCGATGACCTAATCGCTATTTAGGTATTGGGGAGGTACATGCTGTCGTCTCTGATGATAGTGTGACTGATCCGTTGTCATTTAAACATGTAATGGAAGATTCTGACAAAGAGTAATGGCTTAAAGCCATGAATCTCGAGATGGAGTCCATGTACTCCAACTCAGTCTAGAAACTTGTAGACTTACTAGATGAGATAAAATCCAATCGATATAAGTGGATTTACAAGAGAAAGACAAGAGTAGACGAGAAGGTAGAAACCTTTAAAGTAAGGCTAGTGACAAATGGTTATAGCCAGAAGAAGGGGGCGATTACGAAGACATCTTCTCGTCAGTATCCGTGTTTAAGTTTATTCAGATTCTCTTATATATTGCTGCCTATTTCGATTATGAAATTTGGCAAAATGGATGTTAAGACTGTATTTTTGAATGACAATCTTAATGAAGGCATCTATATGATGCAACCAGGGGGATTCGTGTCCTTGGATTAATAGCAAAAGGTTTGCAAGCTGTAAAGTTTCATTTATTGATTAAAGCAAGCATCTAGATCTTTGAACATTAGGTTTGATAATTCTATCAAAACTTATGGTTTTGATCAAAGATTATGGTTTTGAGCAAAACATCGATGAGCCTTGTGTTTACAAACGAGTTACTGACAAGATAATAGTTTTCTTAGTTCTATACGTAGATGATATCCTACTCATTAGGAATGATGTAGGGGTGTTATCGAAAGTAAATGGCTGTCTGGCAAACCAATTCCAAATGAAAGATTTGGGAAATGTGAGTTGTGTTGTAGGGATCCAATTAATAAGAGATCATAAGAACAATCTTTTGGCATTGTCTCAAGCATCATATATCGACAAGATTCATTTACGATTCTCGATGTAGAATTTCAAGAGAGGTTATTTACCTTCCAGACATGGAGTTTACCTGTCTAAGAAACAGTCTCCTAAGACACCTCAATAGATTGAGGATATGAGACAAGTACCTTATGCATCAGCAGTCGGTAGTCTCATGTATGTTATGTTATGTTATGTTATGTTATGCACGAGACTGGGTATTTGTTTCGCAGTGGGAGTTGCCAGCAGATTTCAGTCTAACTCAGAATTAGATCATTAGGTTGTAGTAAAGACTATTCTCAAGTATCTTCAGAGAACGAGAAACAATATGCTAGTATAGTCAGGACAGGATATGATCCCGTTAGGATATACGAATTCTGACTTTCAGTCTGATAGGGATTCAAGAAAATCTACGTCTGGGTCACTATCCACCATTCGTGGTGGAACCATAGTGTGGATGAGTGTCAAAAAAATCATGTATTGCTGATTCCACAATGGAAGCCGAATATGTAGCCGCTTGTGAATGAGCTAAGGAGGCTGTATGGCTCTGTAAGTTCTTGAGTGATCTGGAAGTTGTTCCAGATCTGGATAAGCCCACCATATTTTATTGTGATAATAGTGGTGCTATGACTAATTATAAGGAACCAAGAAACCACAAAAGAGGGAAGCATATAGAGTGGAAGTATCATCTCACCAAGGAGATAATGTAGATAGGAGATGTCGTTGTGACCAAGATAGCGTCGTACGACAATCATACTGATCTATTTACGAAGACCTTATCGGCTAATGTATTTGAAGGTCACCTAGACGGTCCAGGATTATGAGATGTGTCTCACCTTATTTAGTGCAATGGGAAGATTGTTGGGGTTTTTGCCATAGAGCTTGTATTTTGTAAATCATGAAAAATTATAAATAAAAGAAGTAGTATTTTTGTTCTATTAATATGTCTCATACTTTTATATAATGTGTTAAACATCTAAGATTGCTAGATGTAATCTCAAACTGAGTATATGAGTGTCATATACAGAGGAATTCTGATTGAGACTTGTAATCTAAAGAGTGCGTAGAGAGCAAATAAAGTTTGGTACTTTATTTGTGGTTAATCCACATCAGCTGTTCATTCTGTATTGTACGTTGGTGTTATCTTAGACTACTCATATGGTGATATGAGAATGGAGATCTCATATGATGTGATCATATAGGAGGCCACGATCTATATGAATCTCTTATCAATATATGTTACATGGGGAGATTCATATATTTCTGTTGGGATTATGCTCGGCAAGCAAGAGTATAATAATGTATTTGACAATCTTTTCATATTAATAAAGTGATTTCTAGTTTAACAAATCTTATAGCATTTATAGTTTAATTATTATAATTGTTAAAAGTAAATAATCATAAGGTCAAAAGACTATAAGAAAAGAAGAATTGTTCATACATCTGGATATGTATAAGGTAGACACAATTCTTTAGTTAGTTTTGAATAATATTCACAACTTAAGATAAATGTTGAGCGCCTTTATCTTGTTAAAGTTGTAGATTCTTTTACTAGCATTGTAAGTGGGATCAAATGTGTTATGATGAGTCTAAAATTATCAAAGTGTGGTGTCTTTGGGCAAAAGAATTTTGTTCACTAGGTGCATTGAATTGGATCACAATGAAATACTTTATCTAGAACAATCAATGGATAAAAGTTTTCATTTGAAGACAATCGAGAGTCTATCTCAATCCTGAGATAAATGATGGACTTATTGTTGCAAGTGTTAAGTTTGAGTTATCAATGAGTACGATTATATACCATAGTATATCCTCGATAGTTTGATGGTATTCATTTGTTAATCGATAGAGGACTTCATATATAGATATGGACATCGTGACTCCATTTATTAAATGGGAGTAGAATATAATCATATGGATGTTTCAAGGTATTGGATATTAAATCTTAACGTTAAGTTTTCAATAGTGTCTATTGAAACTTGGCTTATGGACAAGTAAAATTATCCAAGTTCAAAATGTGGCCATATGAGTAAATATGGTAACTTGAAGAGCTATAGAAGGTCTATGAGCCATTGGCAATTACTTGTATTCTTCATGAGGATACACTTTCTCCATTAAGATTGTCTAGGGTATGAATGAGAAATATTAACTTATTCTATCTTTATTTAAGAGTTCAATTTTAGTTCTTTAGTGGAATGAACTAAAATTAATAGATCAGACCTAAGTGAATCATTTGTTGATTGTGATTGGGTTGTGTCTATTGGAGCTTAAATTTAGATAGCCCGTCAAAATTCCCAATCCACATGAACTTGCATTGACCACTTGATATATTATATCGGACCAATTTAGGGGTCCATCTAGAATTGTATTGAGGCATGTGGACTCACATTTGAACTTTTTATTAAGGTCCTATGGATTTAATAAAATAGAAAAAATAATATGAAGGCCCATATATGGTGTTGGGCGGCAAAACTATATAGTTTAACTTAATTATATTATTTTTATTTTATTATTTAATGAAATGGAAATTAATTAATTTGATACTTAATTAATTTTTTAATTAAAAGTCATTTTTTTTTCTAGTAGGAGTAGGTCTCCTAATATTATACTATTGTTGGTAGTGTAATTAATATTAAAGATTATATTTGATAAGTAAATAAATAATAGGAATTATTTATCTAGTCAAATTGGAAAATCTTTAATATGGTTACAAATACACTATTTAGTTGAATTAGGAGTCTTGGTATAGGAAAAAATTCTTTTTGGAAAAGGATTATTGGTCACCAAGTAAATCTACCTAAGGGTAGAATTCTTCTTTGAAAAGGATTCTTAACCACCAAGTAAATCCACCTAAGGAAATGATTCTTAACAACCAAGTAAATCCTTCTTAGGAAATGATTTGTGATCCTATATATATCTCTCTAAATTTCGGCCAACCCTAAGAAATTGCAAGAGAAGAATTTCAGCCAACCATATATATTTTTAGAGAGAGAATTCGACCAACCTAGGATTTGAACTTGGAGAGAATTCGACCACCATAGAATTTTGAGGGATAAAAAATTGTTTTTGCTCTAGACAAAATTCTATCAACTCTAAGAAATAGTGTGAGATTCGGCAAAGAACAAAAGAAAGAAAGAACGTTTAATTTTTGATAGTACACTAGTAGCCTTTACATTAAAAGGTTTTGTGTACAACATCGAATCAAGGTTCACGCGAGTTTCAATCAAATTGATTGATAATTCACATGTGACCTAACGTTCTTTGTTTTCTTCTTGGAGGATTATTGTGACTAATAAAGAGAAAGATTTTGTTTTTTTTTTCCCATCCTCATGTATACAATTTAAAGAGAGGGAGCCCACACTCCTAGGTGATTCACGTTCGTGATTGGATTGGAAGATCTTACGGATTCAATTCAGTGCTAGTTCAATCGTCACGAGAAAAAAGGTACAACACTTTTTATATACATCAATTAATCTAGGGTTAAGGTTCTTGTTATTAAAAAGGGATTTTTTTTATTTATACCGAAACCGTAATTTTGGTTTTTCACGCTTCCGTTGCGTGGATTTTTCCTATAATTGGTATTAGAGCCTGGTTGTATCCTTAATTAATTGATGTATGTGTACGTGAATATTTTTCTTTCTATTGTATATATGCATATTTTAGAAAGAGATGACACTCTAGGTATTCATATATATAATATATATTTACATTGGAATGTATGGATATATATATATATATATATATATATATATATATATATATATATATGTGTGTGTGTGTGTGTGTGTAAGCGTGTGTGTGTGTGTGTGTGTGTGTGTGTGTGTGTGTGTGTGTACGCACGCGTGTGTGTGTGTGTGTTTTATATGTGGTTTGTTATTGCTCAATTTTGGTCTTAGAATTTCGATGTATTTTGTTTTGAGATTGTAACAAGAAGGGTGACCTATCATCGCCATAATTTTCATCTTGGTAGTTGCTAAATTTTTATTTATTTTGCTATTGTAATAAAAATACTGCACTATATTGTAATAATAATAAAAAAACTTGTAGTATTTTTTTATTTAAAATTCTTTTGAAATACATTCAAGTATCGAAGACTCAAAGGTTTGAAGAATTGAGAGCAATCGGAACAAGTTTAGGATTGTACGAGCCGTAGCAACAAACGTGCATGCGAAGAGCACGCAACCACGTTTGTTGTGGCATGTGTTGCGCATGGCAGCCCTTTATGGGGTTATGGCATGTGCACGCCCATGGGTAGGGGCCAAGAGTGCGCATGCCCATGGGAGGCAGCCGAGGGAGTCCAAACGACGAAGGTCGCGTGAAGACTTGTTCGTCAAGAAAGGAGTTTTTTTTTTGTATTCCAAGACATGTAATTTACTTGCTTTTCTAGGATCGACCAAAATTGTAGCTATTTATATTTTTGTAAATACTGCAATGTTTGTCATTGTTTGATAACATGTCATATGGAATAGGAGTGCCACTCATATATCTCTTTTGGTATGAACATGCATAGAATGGTTTGGGTATCTAATTGGCATCTAGATAACTTGGTAAATCATTCTATGGATTTCGATCACACGCCTTAAATAATTGAGTGGGAGAAGGTGTTTTGGAACACTTATAGCCTCCAAGTTTAGTTGAGCTTTATGTTTCGTGTAATACCCCCCAAGGGGTATTCATGAATGGAATTTAGCAAGATACTTCCCTACAAGGATAGACTAGATAATTGACCCAAACGATATCTACTTCTAAAGGAGGGATATTCGCGAGGGAATATATTGAAGGTCGATAACTTTGTAACACACTCAATGTGATTTTATTAATATCCTTCCAAGAGTTTTTGTTAATAAAATTGCAAGGTAAAAATTGAAAACGCTGGTTATTATGTTAACAATTAGGTGAGAATTAGTTCAACTAGTAAATGGTGCGAACTCCCAAAGGAGACGTGACATTTATGGGTGTTGGATCACCGTTGAATTTTACGATTGAATTATTTTATTTAGTTCAAGATAAATATTCGAAAGTGCTTTATCATTATTATTTACTTATATAATTTTTGTTATTAAAAAGAAATCATGACCCCATCCCTAATCATCATCCTAAAAGATAATACTTTAACCGATGATAATTATGTCATATGGAAAAGGAAAATTGGGTTGTTATTGCAAGCTGAAAAACATAAATTCGTTATGTCTATTCTTTAACCACCAAACTAATGAATCTACTTATGAGCAAAGAGATGAATATCAGTAGTGGAAGTCTTCAGATGAGATGGCTAAATGTACGATACATTATGGCCATCATCTCCGACGTGTTGCAACAACAACATGAAGGAATGGAAACTGCTGCTGATATAATGATGTCTCTATAGGAGATGTAGCTATGAGGTCTAAGACGACTAAGAGAGAGGCAATGACTGCTTTCATGAATCTTAGGATGAAACCTGGATAGGCTGTGAAAGATCATATGATGAAAGTCATAGCACATCTCAACATTACTGAACTGAATGGTGCTGGGATAAATGGTGAGACGAAAATTGACATGATTGTCAACTCACTGTTGGATTCCTTTGATCAATTCAAGTTGGACCACACCTTGAACAATATGGAATACACCTTGCAAGGCCTGATGCAAGATGTTCAAAGCACCAAGAAAATCCTTGTGAAAGGCAAGGGTCAAGAGATTCATATGCTTGGTAAATTGCTACTGTTAAAGACCTGTAAGAGGGTCAAGAGACAACAGAAGAAAAAGTAACTTGAGCCTTCTTAGATGGAGACCAAGAAAGTAACCAAGATCAAAGGGACATGTTTCCTTTGTGGTGAAAAGGGTCAAATGAATAGACTGAATATGAATGAATTCAACTTGCATTTCGTCAATGGAGCATTGGTGTCTACTAGTGTAGTGGGAGATATTAGAATAAATTTAGATTCTTATAGGCATGTAGTTTTAATAAATGTTTATTATGTACCTCAATTCAAGAGGAATTTAATTTTAGTTTATTGTTTAAATAAATTTGGTTATTCAGTTACTTTTAATAAAACTTTTATTATTAGTAAGAATGACAAAATTATTTGTAAAGGTACATTGGAAAACGGTTTATTCTATTTGCATAGAAATATCTCTCACTTGTTAGACACGGAATCAACGGAACCTAATCATAAAAGAGTAAAATTATCGAAAGATGAAACCTACCTATGACATTTGCACCTAGGTCATATTAACCTTAATAGGATTAAAAGATTGGTAAGTGACGGACCTCTAAGTGACTTAAATGTCGATAATCTACCAACTTGTGAATCTTGTTTGGAAGGTAAAATGACCAAAAGGTCGTTTACGACCAAAGGCATAAGAGCCATGAATGTTTAGGATTGATACACACTGATGTGTATGGACCTATGAGCATTCAAGCTAGAGGTGGATATGAGTACTTCATCACTTTCACGGATGATCACTCAAGATTTGGCTATGTGTATCTCATGAGACAAAAGTAAGATGCTTTTGACATGTTCAAAGCATTTAAAGCTGAAGTTGAAAATCAGCTTGAGAAATGCATACAAATCTTGAGGTCTGATCATGGTGGAGAATATCTATCTGGTGAGTTTCAACAATATCTTATTGATAATGGGATAATTTCTCAAATTTTTGTACCAGACTCACCTCAATAAAATGGGGTGACAGAAAGGAGAAATAGAACTCTTTTAGACATGTTTTGGTCTATGTTGAGTTATTCAATGCTCCATAATTCTTTTTGAGGATATGCTTTACAAATCGCTATGTACATTCTGAATGATGTATCGTTTTAAGTCAGTTCCTAAAACACCGTATGAGTTGTGGATCGGGCGAAAGTCTAGTTTACATCGCTTAAGGATATTTGGATGTCCTGCACACGTGTTAAAATGAAAGACAGAAAAGATGGAGTCCCGTTCAGAAACATGCATATTTGTAGGGTATCCAAAAGGAACAAAAGGATATTATTTTTATAGTCCTTCAGATCTTAAAGTATTTGTTTCGACAAATGCTAAATTTTTGGAAGAGGATTATATGAATAATTTTGTGCCTAAGAGTAGAATTGTTTTGAATAAGCTTTCAGGAGATACAATTCCATAAGAAGTTTCACAGCCAACAATTGTAAGTTCCGTACCAACACAAGATCAACAATCTACAATACCTCATCGTAGTGGGAGGGTTAGTAAACAACCCGAAAGATACACCGGTCTAGGAGAATCTGTAGAGAATCTCCCGGACAACGATGAACTCTATACGTACAAGGATGCAATGGAAGATGTTGATTGTCGCCATTGGCAAAAGATAATGCAATCCGAAATCGAATCTATGTTCAAAAATAGAGTCTAGTCTCTTGTAGACTTGCCTAAAGGGATAAAACCCATTGGGTGCAAGTGGGTATACAAGATGAAAAGAGGAATGGATGGAATGGTGGAAACCTTTAAAGCTAGATTGGTAGCTAAATGTTATACACAGAAGGAAGGTATCGATTATGAAGAAACCTTCTCTCCTTTGGCCATGCTTAAATCCATTAGGATACTCTTATCCATTGTGGCATCTCTAGACCTAGAGATTTGGCAAATGGACGTCAAGACAACTTTCCTTAGTGGAAGTCTTGATGAAAGCATCTATATGATGCAACCAGAAAGATTCATTGAAAAAGGCCAAGAGGAAAGGGTACACAAGTTGCAAAGATCCATATATGGGTTGATGTAAACATCCAGATCCTGGAACATAAGGTTCGATCAAGTCGTGAAAATTTTTAGATTTATTCAAAACCTTGATGAACCTTGATGAACCTTGTGTATACAAAAGGATTAAAGGTGACAAGTTGGTTTTCCTGGTTCTTTACGTTGATGATATACTACTCATCGGAAACAATGTAGGTGTATTGACATCAATAAAAGAATGGTTATCAAAACAATTTGATATGAAGGACTTAGGAGAAGCAAGTTATATTCTTGGTATCTAAGTCATAAAGGATAGAAAGAATAGAACGATTGCATTATCCTAAGCTTCATACATAGATAAAATATTGTCTAGGTTTTCCATGCAAGATTCCAAGAAAGTATGTTATCTTTCGGACATGGAATCAAACTTTCTAAGGAACAAGTTCCTAAGAATGAGCATGAAGAGCAATTCATGAGTAGGGTTCCATATGCATTGACAGTTGGAAGTCTCATGTATGCAATGCACTGCACTAGACCGGATATTTGTTTTGCTGTGGGCATAGTTAGCAGGTTTCAATCGAAACCTGGTCCTGATCACTGGACGAATGTCAAGCATATTTTCAAGTATCTTAGAAGAACGTGAGATTATATGCTTGTATACTTTGGAGGGGATTTATTTCCCTATTGGGTATATAGATTATGATTTCCAGTCATACTTTGACTCTAGGAAATCAATATCAGGATCTGTGTTTACTATTGAAGGAGGGTCAGTCTTATGAAAGAGTATCAAGCAATCTTGTATTGCCGATTCCATATGGAAGCCGAGTATGTTGCCGCATGCGAGGCTGCTAAAGAGGCTGTCTGGCTCCGGCAATTCTTGATTAACTTGGAAGTGGTTCCCGATGTGAATAAGCAGATCACTATCTGTTGTGAGAATAGTGGAACAGTGGCTAATTCGAGAGAACCAATAAGTCATATGAGAGGGAAACACATTGAAAGAAAATATCACCTTCTGAGGGAAATTGTGCATAGGGGTGACGTGACGATTTCCAAGATCACTTTAGCAGATAATCTAGCGGATCCCTTTATAAAGGCTCTTTCACAAAAGAGTTTTGATGGGCATCTAGAGAACATGGAGATGAGAGATATGACACATTTTCTATAGAGAAAGTGGGAGATTGTTGGGATTATGCTTGATGGCAAGAGTATACTAATGTATTTGACAATCTTTTCATATTAATAAAGTGATTTATAGTTTAACAAATCTTATAGCATTTATAGTTTAATTATTATAATTGTCAAAAGTAAATAATCATAAGGTCAAAAGACTATAAGAAAAGAAGAATTGTTCATACATCTGGATATGTACGAGGTAGACACAATTCTTTAGTTAGTCTTAAATAATATTCACAACTTAAGATAAAGGTTGGGATCCTTTATCTTGTTAAAGTTGTAGATTCTTTTGCTAGCATTTGAGTGGGATCAAATGTGTTATGATCAGTATAAAATCATCAAAGTGAGTCTTTAGGCAAAAGAATCTAATGCACTGGGTACATTGAATTGGCTCACAATGAAATACTTTATATAGAACCGTCAATGGATAAAAGTTTTCATTTGAAGACAATCAGAGAGTCTATCTCAATCCTGAGATAAATGATGGACTTATGGTTGCAAGTGTTATCATTTGAGCTATCAATGAGTATGATTATATAGCATAGTTTATCCTCGATAATTTGATGGTATTAATTTGTTAATCGATAGAGAATTTCATTTATAGATATGGAAATCATGACTCCATTTATTAAATGAGAGTAGAATATCATCATATGGATGTTTTGAGGTATTGGATATTAAATCTTAACGTTAAGTTTTCAATAGTGTCTATTGAAACATGACTTCTGGACAAGTAAAAATATCCAAGTTCAAAATGTGGTCATATGAGTAAATATGGTAACTTGGAGAGCTATAGGTGGTCTATGAGCTCTTGACGATTACTGATATTCTTCACTAGGATACACTTTCTCCATTAAAATTGTCTAGGGTATGAATGAGAAATATTAACTTATTCTATATTTATTTAAGAGTTCAATGTTAGTTCATTAGTGGAATGAGTTAAAATTGATAGATCGGACCTAAGTGAATCATTTGTTGATTGTGATTGGGTTGTGTAAATTGGAAATTAAATTTAGATAGCCCGCCAAGATCCCCAACCCACACGAACTTGTATGGATCACTTGATATATTTTACCGGACCAATTTAGGGTTCCATCTAGAATTGTATTGAGACACGTGGACTTGTTTTTTTTTGTAAGAATGAGTTTAGTTCACATATGGATTTTTTATTAAGGTCCAATGGATTTAATAAAGTAGAAAAAATAATATAAATGCCCATTTATGGTGTTGGGCGGCAAAGGTATATAGTTTAGCTTAATTATATTATTTTTTATTTTATTATTTAATGAAATGGAAATTAATTAATTTGGTAATTAATTAATTTTTTAATTAAATGTCAAAATCGTTTTCTAGTAGGAGTAGATCTCCTAATATTATACTATTGTTGGTAGTATAATTAATATTAAAGATTATATTTGATAAGTAGATAAATAATAGGAATTATTTATCTAGTCAAATTAAGAAATCCTTAATATGGTTACAAATACACTATTGAGTTGGATTAGTAGTCTTGGTGTAGGAAAGAATTCTTTTTGGAAAATGATTCTTGGTCACCAAGTAAATCTACCTAAGGGTAGAATTCTTCTTTGAAAATGATTCTTAAACATCGAGTAAATCCACCAAAGGAAAGGATTCTTAAGAACCAAGTATTGATCCTATATATATCTCTCTAAATTTCGGCCAGTCCTAAGAAATTGCAAGAGAGGAATTTCAGCCAGCCCTATTTATTTTTAGAGAGAGACTTCGGCCAACCTATGATTTGAACTTGGAGAGAATTTGGCTACCATAGAATTTTGAGGGAGAAAAATTTGTTTTTACTCTAGACAAAAATCTACCAACTCTAAGAAATAGTGTGAGATTCGACAAAGAAGAAAAGGAAAAAAGAATGTTTAGTTTTTGATAGTACACTAGTAGCCTTTACATTAAAAGGTTTTGTGTACAACATCGAATCAAGGTTCACGCAAGTTTCAATCAAATTAATTGCTAATTCACAAGTGACCTAACGTTCTTTGTTTTCGTCTTGGAGGATTATTGTGATTAAAAAAGATAAAGATTTTGTTTGTTTCCATCCTCATGTATACAATTTAAAGAGAGGGAGCCCACACTTTTAGGTGATTCACGTTCATGATTGGATTGGAAGATCTTACGGATTCAATTCGGCACTAGTTCAATCGTCATGAGAAAAAGGTACGACACTTTTTATATACATCAATTAATCTAAGGTTAAGGTTCTTGTTAATAAAAAGGGAATTTTATTTATTTATACCGAAACACTAATTTTGATTTTTCATGCTTCCATTGCGCGGATTTTCCCTAAAATATCGACAAATGATGGCAATATATGGGCAGTTTGAATCTTGAGTGTCTTACTGACTTTTTCAAGTTAGATCGTGGTTTTTGATTTACCGTGAGTGAGATCAGAGTAACGTTCCCGATCAATATCTTCGTTTCTTGGAATCATGATTTGACTTGTGGTTGGGAAAGTCTGCACATAATAGTTGAATCTACTCTTTCTTACGAGAAGTAAAGAAGTAATATCCTTAAGGGTTGATTCGGGGTTTGAACAATTAAGAGCGCTCACCTTCTTCTGTAAAGGAGTAAAGGATATAATTGTTTATTAGAGAATCAGTGACACTTAATGGAAAAGATATAATTAGAGGGGTATAACGGACTTTATGTCCCATATCTAATTATTAATTACTTATAGAGGATCATACCATATGTAATAGCTATATCAATGGACACTGGATTTTGGTTTGTGTAAAAACATCTACAATTACGAGAGTACAACCTCAGGTTTTTAATGGAATAACTCCGAGGTTAATAATCACAAAATATTAATTAAAGAGTTTAATTAATTTTTCTAAGGATTATTGAAGCTCAAGACTGTGGGTCTATTAGATCCCCTTGCTAGCCAAAATGATTAAAGGTAACAAGGGTCATGGTTAATTAATTGGATTGTCAAATTAATTGTATTACGAAATTGACACATATTTATTTGGAGAATTAATTAAATGATGAGATTATTTAATTAATCTTTTAATAATTAAATTATTTAAATAATTAGATCATCTAATTAATAAATCGATAATTATTAATTAATTATTAATTGGAGGTTACAGGTTCGAACAATGACTGAGATAAAGAATAAAATAATAAGATTTTTTTTGTTCATAGCAAACTTTGGCTAGGGACCAAAGGGAAATTCTCCACTTTCCTAGCACGATTCTAAGCCCGAGATGGCCCATCGTTGAACCATGGATCCCGGGGTCGGGCTGGGGAGGTCGGGCTGTAGATGTACCTAAGAATCATCAGGCTTTGAGATTTTCGGGGTAGAGCCCGACATGACCAGATCGAGCTTCTTACACCACAGTTAGAGCTCGGGCATAGTCCGAACGCATGACTACCCGGGATCCCCGAGATCGAAATTACATCGTAACATCCCCAGAAGCCTGTTGCCACAAAAGGAGCCCATGAAGCCATCACCAGCTCCTAGAGACCTGGAAGGATCCAACCAAGCTCCCAGTACCTAGACCGGGGCATGGATCTATTGCACCATATGAAACAGCGGACACTGAACAACTTCCATGAAGAATCACACCATGAATACACACGAGATCATATCTACTCACCGACGAACATTAAAACACTGTGTACATGTAAGCCAAGAGATTAAGTCCAAAGAGGAAACAAACTCATCTCCACCAAGATAATCTCGAATATGTTATTAATGCGAAGTCAATGACTTTCGAATAAGATATCCCACCCGATAAGAAGGGAAGAGATTCAGAGAATTGTGGCGGGAGATTCACTAGTCTAACCTTTTTGATTATGTATAAATATGCCTAAGGACACACAAAAAAGGAGTGGGCAAAAAATTATGTAATCAAAACACGGCTGACACTGTATTCTACTATTCGACTGGCACGAGGTTGCCACCCTGCTGTATTCTAGTGAGATTGAGAGTGATCGAGAGATTTTTGTATGAAATACATGATTTGTAATAAGGAGACATATTCCCATTTTCATTATATTAACGCTTGAACACCCACCTTTGTTAACTAAAAATTTGCTCAGGGTGAGGAATTACAGCTAACACCCTCAAGACCACTACCACAGAGGTGGTGGCCGGGGTAGATACCTCGTACCTTGGAGAGATCTTGTATGAATATAGAGAATGAAAAGAAAAAAAAGGATCATACAGCAGGTAGGTGATGAGGCATCCCACCCGTTGGGCTTCTTGCTTGAGGAGGAGATACAGGGAGCTCGAGGTTCCCTTGCTGGTGTGAAGGGGCTGATCTTTGTCCTTGTTCCCAATTCCTGGTCATGGTCCTGGTCCTTGGTTGGTGTCGGAGTCCGTCCTGGTACCCGTAGCCTGATTCTGGATCCTGATTTCTTTCTGTATTTCCCTGACCTATATGGCAATTAAAAAAGTGAGCTTGCCTGGCTTCTGTGTCGGATCCATGCCCGCTTCCATAGAGAAATAACAAGAGAGCTCTTTGACTTCCTTCAAAAGGATCAGGGTGGTTTCTCCCTATCTCGACATGCGACTTGGAGTGTAGATAAAAATAATAAGGATGATAGGTCTAGCAGGGTAGGAGCTAGATCCGGATGCTAGGTCCAACGAGGTAGGAGCTAGATCCGGTTCCCTAAATCTTCGTTGTGGTTTCCCGATCTCATATTAGAGGGATTAGAGAGCTAGGACCAATGGGATCAGTACCTAGCCCGCATACACACATGCATAATACAGTAGATAATAGGAAAAACACAAGTCTTTTATATAGGGAGGTGGACTGACACAGGGGGAAAAAGCATCACGAATGATCACATGCTGAAAAATCCCAAGACAGTATCCAAAGGAAGGGGAAATACCCTTCCTTATATATATCAAAGAATGCTCCGGAGAGCTTACAGGATTGGTGAAATAATACAACGTAGTCGCTCCGAAGAGCTTACAATGGTAACATAATATGAACCAATCCCCGATGTATTTCTGGGAGAGGTAATACATGTAGCTATCATGTAGAGATAACTTATGCGAAGTGTATAGACTTGCCTCGAGCTGGTCGATTTTAGGATTAGATATCCCATATGTAGTCAGGTGTTGAGTTCTCGAGTGTCAGATCTCTCCTCTCTTTTAATGTCCTTTTACAGGTGTATTTATACATGGTGACTACCATGGCGTGCAAGTCTAGGACTCTTTAATTGGTCTTATTTTCCATATTGAATATGATTATTCCTTTAATGTAGTTGATCGGCTTTTAGCTAATATCTTGGAGAAGGTGTTTTTTTTTCCTCTTCGGACTCTTCCTTCCTTGATAGGCGGGATTTTTTGTTGTAGTTGACCCCCAATAATCCATTGTGGAGGATATCTTGGAGGCAAATGTATTTGTTTTCTCTTTGGACTCTCTCATTAATGGTGGCCAAAAGAGTTGACTAATCTTTCATTAATGGCGTTGATCATCTCTATTAATATGGTTGACCTTATTAATAGGGTTGATTACTTCCATTAATACGGTTTGACCTCATTAATGGTATCATAAGTGTCATGAAGGTCAACCCTCTCTTCCTATGCTATATGGAGGAGAGCTCTAGTTTTGTATGTCACTTTGGAGAGGTACTTCATGGAGGTTACCTGAGGTGACGCTTGATATTTCTTGAGGGTGAGGTACCCCAAGTTCTAGTACACTGGCGGGGTCCCTAAGGGACCTCTCGATCGTCATGGAGCTAGATCGATCTTGTTGGTCTTCCCATGGAGCTTGTGCTAACCATTCTAGGGGTGAAATATCCTTTACGGTTCCAACCTTGTAGTTGGGAGCTTGGTTTAACTACGCCGAGCTTTATCATGGAGCTCGACCTAATTATGCAAGATTCCTAGTGGGGTAGCGAGTTTTAATTGGAGAGCTTGAATGCATACAAGGTGTTGACTACCTAGCCTTACTTCTTCAGGGTTGTAAGGTACCTCGACCTAGATGACCTTGATACCTCGCTACGCATACCCGAATTTGGACCCCTGTTTGTAGGCTGGAAGGTGGAAAATTCTTCTTTGGACCCTAGCCAAAAAAAGATGTTAACAACCTTTATTAAAGAAGGTCAGGTGCCTAAGGTGCCGACCCCCGACCACCACCTCAGTGGTAGTGGTCTCGAGGGTGTTAGCTGAAATTTCTCACCTCGAGTAAATTTTCTATTAACACTTTCTGGCACCGTCTGTGGGGACCTCCCACACCACTCTTTTTTTATTAACAAGTTTTTGTTTATTGAAACAACAATTATGAGGCTTTGCTCCTCCCAAGGACAACACGAAACCTCGAGACATCAGTTTGCCCCTCAACCAGGATGAGGCAGAAGATGAAAAGAAAATCCGAGCATCAAAAGCCAACCATGTATCAGCCAGACATGGGGCGGGTTCCAACCCCTCAGGCCATGAACCAAACTATGATCAACCAACATGCTGTGACCATCGTGGAGAATGTCTGCCTCTTTCTAGCCGTAGAAGGAATTGCTCCCAGATGGCAGATCTTAGCACTCGAGGAAAGGCGAACAGATCCGCTGCCAGACAACCTGCCTTTGGTTGGTTGGGACCCCCTCCACCGGTTCTATCCCAAAATAGGATAAGACCCACAACTTCTATCTGGGACAGGCTAGGGCCCATGCCTCCAGTCCAGATAGGCCAACCTACTATCAACCTAGGCAGGTCAAGTCAACAGGTGACGCCGAGGGCAACTCGTAACTCCCATCGATTTGTGATTTCCAGAAGGAAACCTTGAGCTGAGACTGTTGGTAGCTGGTAAATTGCACAAACGGAGCCCACCCCTGAAGATGATTAAGTGGAGATACCCAGTTCTTCGGAAGGATCTAACAACTAGAGCTCCGAGGTCGATTCCAAGAAGCATGGAAATAAGCGTTTGAAGGACCAGCTTGTCAAGATGTAAAAGGAGATCCAGTAGTTGAAAAGAGGGAAGCGTAAGGAGGTCAAAAAAGACTCATTGAGTGAGGTGATTGCCCCATTTACCAAAAGGATTCGAGAGGCGGAGCTCCCACCAAAGTTTAAGATGCCATCAAACAAGTTCTCCAGCATAGAGGATCCTTTGACCCACTTAGAGAGTTTCATCCAACAGATGGAAGTCCAGAACATAACTAGGGCCGCCATGTACCGGATGTTCCCTGCCACACTGACAGATTATGCTAAGACCTGGTTCAGAAAGATACCCGCCGGCAGTGTGGACTCCTTCATCAAGCTGTCAATTGATTTTTGCTTGCAGTTATAGGGAGTCAAACTCCGGTTGTAAGATCCTATCCATATGCAGTACTTGATCCCTCTGGGCTTATGTGGAACCGTTCCACAAGGAAGTCATCCAAATGAGGGTCTTTACCTAGAAAGAGACCCTTGCCAACTTCAGACGGAACCTGTTGGCGGGCAAACTTTTCCATTCTTTTACCAAGTGACCTCCAGAGATCTACCAAGAGGCTTATGATTGGGCTCTAGAGCAAATCGAAGTCGACGAGCAACTTAAGGTCAAGATGGAGCTCGACGATATGAGAACGGTGAAGCATCAGAAAAAGGAAACTCCTAGACCTGAATCAGTTCAGAAAAATCAGAACAAACCTCCTAATAGGTCGACATACCGCTTTCCCAATTCTCAACCCAAGCAAGAAAGGTATCCAATAAGGCGGACCCCTTTACGGGCTTCACCTCATCCCAGAATAATAGCCCATGTAACGCGAGATAAGAGATGGTATGATCACTATACCTACTTGAATGCATTACGTGAAACAATCTATCTCGCTATTCGGGATAAGGGGCTATTACAGAAGCCCGCACCCATGAAAGCCCTTATTGATAGAAAGAACCGGTACAAGTATTGCGACTTCCATGAAGACCTGGGTCACAACACCTTATAGTGCTACAACCTGTGTGATTAGATCGAGGCCCTGATATGGGGAGGATGTTTGAAAGAGTTCTTACAATAGGTCAGAGATAACATTCAGACTGGAAGAGAAGTGCAAGCAGAGATCCGTGAGCATACCGAAAAGAGAAAATGGGGAGCAGGCGGATCTGATGCAACAAATCCAGGTGATACATACCATCAGGGGGGGGGGGCACTTTGGCTGGGACCTCCAATAATTCCTGATAAAACCATGTGAGGAAGATTCCCCGTGTAGATTAAGGACGAGTTATCTTCAAGGTCGACCAAAGCCCAGCTGACCCCATCCAGGTAACGCAGATTATTTTCATCGAGGTAGACGTCTATAACACTATACAGCCTTATGACGATCCCATGGTGGTCACGGTACAGATTGCCAATTGCATGGTTCATCGCGTGCTTGTTGACACAGGCAGTATCGTCGACATCCTCTTTAAAGATACCTTGTAGAAGTTGAATCTGAAACAATGGTGTTACAATAGCTTTACTACCCCGCAGTATGGATTCACTGGGGACTCGATTGTACCTGTGGGATCAAAGATCCTTCCAGTAATCGCTAGAACAACACCTCTCTAACAAAATATTATGACAGATTTTATAGTGGTGAATATCCCATCGACCTATAATGCGATACTAGGAAGACCTTTCTTTTTATCCTTGAAGGGGGTCCTGTCCATTTACCACACCATCCTAAAGTTTCCAGTAAAAGACAGGGTGGGGGAGGTTTGTGGTGATCAATAAACAGCTAGGAAGTGCTACGCGGTATCTACCAACTCGACAGCCTTATTAAAGCAGTTTACATTGGTTACAATAATACAGGATGAGACAACACCCGGGATGGCCTTGAAAGATATAGAGCCCACAGATCACCCAGAGGATGACCCCGTGATGCCAGATGTAGAAGAACAAGGCAGGGAATAGAGCCAGCGGGCATCTTATGGACAAGCTGGAAAAGATACCCATTCAGATGGACGATCATTCGAAGGTCGTCAGGGTCAGAGCTACTCTCGAGTCGGAAGTGAATGAATGAATCATTAAGCTCCTTAAAGAGTTCAATGACATCTTTGCTTGGTGTCACAATGAGATGCCCGGGATCCTAATATCGTTGGCTGCTCACAGACTGGTAGTGGATCTGACCTTCAAGCCTGTTAAGAAAAAACGACGTCACTTTAATACCGAAAGGAACAATGTGATTCAAAAGGAAATGGATAAATTATTCAGAGTAGACTTCATGAGAGAAGCGAGTTATCCCGAATGGATCTCCAACGTGGTCATGGTTTTGAAGGCGAATGGGAAGTGGCGTATGTGCGTTGATTACATCGACCTCAACCGGGCATTTCCAAAAGATAGTTTCCTTCACCAAAAATCGATCAGTTGGTTGATTCCACGTCCGAGAACAAACCTTTAAGCTTCATGGATGCATTCTCAGGATACAACCAGATCATGATGTACCCCGCCGACTAGGACAAGACCAACTTAATTACCAGACAGGGTCTGTACTCTTACAAGGTGATGCCGTTCAACCTTAAGAATACGGGAGCTACATATCAATGGTTGATCAATCGATTGTTCAAGCCCGAGATCGGAAGATCGATAGAGGTATACATCAACGACATGATCACCAAGTCACCAACCGCGGAAAGACATCAGGATAACCTTTGAAGAACTTTCATGATCCTAAGGAAAAACCAAATGAGATTAAACCCCTCCAAATGTGCTTTAGGGGTGACTGCGGGGAAGTTTCTAGGCTTTATGGTTTATGAGAGAGGCATAGAGGCTAACCCGAAAAAGATCAAGGCTATCTTTGACCTAGAATCCCCCACACCACTCAAGCAGGTACAAACCCTGACTGGACAGGTAGTAGTGCTCAACAGGTTCATTTCTCAGTCCACCGATAAGTGTCTCCCTTTCTTCAAAGCTATCAAACAGGGAGAAAACATGAAATGGGACCAGGAGAGCGGTAAGCTTTTCAAGCCTTAAAGAAATATCCGACGAGCCCTCCATTGTTAGTCAAGCCAAGTCCTGGAGAGGAGTTGCAAATCTAATTGGCTGTTTCAGAAACTGCAGTGAGTGGAGCGTTGGTCAAGGATTGTGGAGATAGGGTCCAACGACCTATCTACTATGTAAGCCATGCCCTAACCAAGCCAGAGAAAAATTATACTCTTTTGGAGATGCTCGTCTATACCCTGGTGACTTCGGCAAGGAAGCTCCATCCTTACTTTCAAGCTCACTCAATAGCATTAATGATAGACCAACCCCTTTGCCAATTCTTATAAAGGCCAGACGTATCTGGTAGATTGGTCTTATAAAGGAAGCTCCATCCTTACTTTGGAACTCACCTAGTTTGATTTAAGATATAAACCCAGGACCATAATTAAAACCCAGACTTTTATAGACTTCGTGGCAGAATTCTCAATGCCCCCAGGACAAGCAACCTCTGTAGTGAAAAATATAGCTCCTGAGATGATTCCAAAGTTGGATGGCTGGCTGGCTAGTGGGTTGCCAGTCCTGGATCCTCTGCACAGATGGAGTGTCTGGGCAAGCCAGGGGAGGGGCTGGTATAGTTCTAATAGACCCGAAAGGGATTGAGTGTTGCCACTGTTTTAGATTCTAATTTAAAGCCACTAACATTGAGGCAGAGTATGAACCCCTCTTAGTTTGGATGAAGGCAGCCGTCAAGCTAGAGGCTGACTAGCTGCAGGCCAAGAGTGATTCATTATTTATAGTCATTTAGGTTTTTGGAGTTTATCAAGCTAAAGGGGATAACATGATTGCATACTTTAAACAAGTCCAGCTTCTCAAGCACAAATTTAAGGGATTCAGGATCGAACAAGTACCACGACAACAGAATCATCGAGCAGACATCTTGGCCAAGATAGATACGAATGGAGGCCAGACCTTACTAAATGGGGGTTCCTCTTTAGGTGATCTCCCAACCAAGTATACCCGAGAGTAAATAAATATGCTTCTTAGAGCGACAACCGTGCTGGATGGATCCCATAACTGCTTACCTCTAGGAAGGAAAGCTTCAAGAGGAGCCTGACCAAGCCCAAAAAATCAAGAGGTCTTTTGTCCCATACTGCTTAAAGGATGGGTACCTCTACAGAAGGGGTAAATTCCTTCCTCTGCTCCAATGCTTACACCCCGATGATGTCAGATGGGCGCTGAGAGAAGTTCATGTTGGGGACTATGGAAATCACATTGATGGTGAAGCTCTGGCCTATCCGGTGCTTCGAATGGGATACTATTGGTAGACTATCCACCAAGATGCAAAGGAGATTGTCTGATCTTGTGAGCCGTGCCAAAGAACCTCAAACCTAAGTCATCTACCACCTGAACGGCTGTCCTCACTCAGTTCGCTGTACCTGTTCCCAGTGTGGAGGGTTGACCTGATAGTACCGCTTCCTATAGCCCCATAGACAAGCAAAGCACGCTATCATCGCCATTAATTACTTCACCTAGTGGGTCGAGGTAGGCCTCTTTTCCCAGATTTCAGAGGAAAATACTACCAAGTTCATCAAGACAAATGTGGTATGCAGTCTCGGTACCCCGCTGGTCATAATCACCGACCTGGGAAAATAGTTTGACAATACGAGGTTCAGAGATTATTATGAGATGTTGGGTATTGACCTCTAGTTTGCTTCGGTAGCTTACCCACAAACCAACAGGTTAGCTGAAGCAACTAACAAAACCGTTAGAAAGCTATTGAAAAAGAAGTTGCAACAGAAGAAGGGAAAATGCGTTGAAGAACTTCCCGAGGTTCTATGGGTGTATCTAACCACGAGGAGGATAGCAACAAGAGAAACACCCTATTCTCTTGCCTTAGGGGTCAAAGTTGTTCTCCCAATAGAACATAAGCTGACCTCGTTCCGAGTACAACACTTTGAACCTGAGAGCAACGAGGTCAAGCTCCAAGCTAGTCTAGACCTCTAGGAAGAAAAACAAGAACATGTGGCAAGAAAGGTAGCAATCTACTAGATTAAGATTGTGAGGTATTTTAACAAAAGAGTGAAGACCAAGAGCTTCAAGGAACGAGATTTGGGCATCATGAAGGTTACACAGAATACCATGGTGAGGTCAGACGGGGTTCTAGGAACTAACTAGGAAGGGCCTAATTAGTAAAGGTAGTGGTTCACAACGGGGAGTACAAGCTTGAAGAAATTGATTTCCGACTCATCGATCACACCTGGAATGCGGATCACCTGAGGAAGTATTACCCCTAAGTAGGGGACTCGTGAGCAGACTGCCTCCGTTTAGGTTTTAAACCCCTAATAATAATGTACTCCATTTTGTATCAATAAAGTCTGCTTTTTCCATCTTCGATTATATTCTACATTAGTTTCTCTATATCCAGTTAAGGTCTACACGGTTAAATTTGACATAACCACCTTATATTCTAAGGGAAGCCCCCTCGCTGTCCTAAATGCCTTGGCCGGGCACCCCCCCCCCCCCCCCAAACCAAGAAGGGTCTGAGTGTAAGAGCATAGTTTCCATCTAGATCTTGAGACTAGGAAATAGCTAGATAGCCCTCATGATGCTTTGGTCAGGCTGTAACCCCTAAGAAGGGTCTGAGTGTAAGAGCATAGTTGCCATCCAAATCTCGAGACCATGAAATATCTAGATAACCCTTATGATGCCTTGGTCGGGCTACCACCCTCATGAAGGGTCTGGGTGTAAGAGCGTGTTGCCATCCAGATCTCGAGACCAGAAAATAGCTAGATAGCTCTCATGATGCCTTGGTCGGGATACCACCCCCAAGAAGGGTTCGAGTGTAAGAGCATAGTTGCCATCAAGATTTTAAGATCAAAACAGTTATCAAGCTTGATACCTTGACCGGGCAATAACCCCTTAGAGGGACCTGGGCTTGGAAAGTTCTCCTACATAAACACCAATGCCTAAGTTATTACTGATTACTAATCCCCCATGTGCATATGGTTGCTTGCTGTAACAGATGCAAACTAGCTTAAAATCATATATGGGGACTACTTACTAAAATCATCGAGCTACAAGCTTCTGCTGAGAATTGAGAACTCAACCTAGCTATCTACTTTCACACTTAAACAAATTTAATATCACGTTATTTTTGTCAAATTCGATTAAATCAAGTTATTCCAGAGGTCACAACTAGGTTGAAATCAAGAATGAGGTCAGGAACAAAGCAAGCCAAGTAGAAATCCATTGAAGCAAGCATGAATGAAATTTAAAGCTAAACTTCATTAACGATGTGGGAGCCCATCCCCTTTGAGAGGCTACAATTGTCAAAACCGGAAGCCCAATCCTTGGTTCCGAGCTACAAAAAAAAATAAATAAATATATATATATATATATATAAAGACTATTTGTCTGGTCAAGAATAAAGCGGGGAGCCCACCCCTCGTTCTGGGCAGCCAAAGTATGTCATGGATGGGTTGCGTCAAGCTCCTACATCCTCCTGACTAACCTCCAGTCACACCTGCTACATGATGATCTTTGGCCTCCGCATTTCCTTCCGATGGTTGTTCATCCTAGTTGTCCTCCTCTTCTATCCCTCTTTCTAGAGGTTCCTCAATTGGCTGCTACTCAATTGATTCCTCTTTCAGGACCTCATTGACCACCGCCATAACTTCAAGGGGGATTACTGCATCAAGAATGTTTGCTAGAGACTCTATCCTATTTTTTTCAACCGCTAGTTCTCATTTAGAGGATTCTTTAAGATGGTTGTGGACCTCTTCCCGGGCTTCTGGTAGATCTCCATCTGGCTGTGCTGGCTGAACCCTGCTAGAGGTTTCCCCGGGACCTGAGACTTGTAAGACTGGGGGAGAAAGAAAAGGAAGAGAAGGATCTGCTGCAACTGCTTGTTTCCTAGTTCCAGCCCCGTCACCCTCGGAGCGAGACATCTCTATAGCCCTGGTCATAATTTATTCTATGTCCCAATTGGCAATAACTGATAGGTCAAATGGGGAAGGAAGAGCTTCAGCAGCCTAGAAGGATGCATAAAAGTACCACTCACTAAAAGAAGCATCCACTTCGGCTTACAACTTTACTGTTTGAGCCTGAAGATCTTATACCTCGACCTTCAGCTTTATGGTTTTTACTTTCCAGGAATCCCTCTACTTGGCCCGTTGTTCAGATATCGAGGGAGCGTTTTGTCCTCTCTTGATCCCATTGAAGTTTGACCAGTTCTGTTTCCATTTTATTTTGATTAGAAGTCATCTCCATTACCAAAGATTGAGCTTGTGCAAGCAGCCCCATAGCCCTCTCGGCTTCGGCCTCAGCTTGTGCAACCCAAACACGGAGAGATGTTACCTAGTGGCTCATCGCCACATTGAATTTGAAGGCCTACAGGGTACAAGACCAAGGTTAGGAAACGATCAAAGCTCGCAGTCACTGAAAAGGAATAGAGGAAGATAGTTACCTCAGCTAGAAGAGAGGACCCTTTGGTAAGCAAGATGTCTATGGGCATTGAGGTCGTCCTAGAGAGCCTGCCATCTAGGCAAGATGTGACAAACCATTCAAAGACCTCGTCTTGCCCCATTGAGCTGGACTAATGACGGGAGAGGGTAAGAGGAACCTCTGTAATGGTTGCCTCGAGATCCGCCAAAGCTTGAGGAGCTTAGTGTATAAATAAAGGGGTAGAGGTGTCGGAAAAGGCGACTGAGAGGGCAACAACAATAACAGTAGCATAAGTAGCCGATGAAGGGGCATCTGTGGTCATATCAACAGCCTGGGAAGCGGGCCTTCCTTGGTTTAGAGCTTAAGAAGCCCACGACACAAGAATAAACAACTTGGATTTAGCTTGGGAATGAGACAAAGTGGGAGCAAGTGGGACCCCAGTAGGATCAGTAGACCCCTCTTTCTCTGATGCAGCCAAGACGGCTTCCCGGGGTAGTCTAACACGGGGCGGAGGCATACGATCTTGATGTACCCTGTGAGAAGCTGAAACAACAACAACAAAAACTGTTAAAAAAAAGAGAAAAGAAGAAAAGAAAGAGAAGAAAGCTGTCAGAGCCAAGTTAATCAAAGAAACAAAACAAGATGGTTCAGTGTTACTTATGAGGAGTATCATCCGAAATTCGTAGATAACGATTTACTCGGTGAAAATCAAAGGAGTCAACAGTTGGGAACTTCTGTTTCAAATACTTCCTAGTGAGGATGGCCTTCAATACGGCCTCAGACTCGGTAGGCAAGGAATCCCGTCCCTACGTGGGTTTATCGTTGAAAGTGGTAGAAACTGCAAATTCATGCTTGCCTATAAATATCGAGCTTCCCCAATCATCCCCCACTAGGACCCACTCCTCCCTCTAGGATGGGTCCTTTCTTTGAAGCGCCGAGAATAATGAAATTTAGTTTGTTCTTAGCTTTCCCAAAGAATTGACCTCGGGGAACTCTTGACAGGCTCCCAATCTAAAAAAGGTAGGCCAACTCCTCTGCTCTGGGTTCCCTGGTGACCTTGCTCAACTGGCACTGTCCCCTCTACAACACGAGAAACCCGATCAGGTGTCTCCATAAGTCGTGCGTCAACTGGAGCAAAGCTAGCTGTAAGGCACTAAGAGCCAGTCGAAGAGTAGAATGGAGGGGAAGCCTGACCCCGTTCTCCGAGGCCCTACATGGATGGGGAGCATGCCTTTGGGCTGATTGAAGACTTCATAATTTTTGTGGAGAACTGTGAGGGAGACGCTATCAGGAATGCCATACTTGGACCTCATACGATTGACTGCGGGTAAACTGTTGAGTCTGAAATGACCCTGAAATCAAAGGTAAGAGGCCTCTCCGAAAAAAGACCGTTAACTGTGACTTGATCTTTCCTTGTAACGCCATCCCTAATTTCCTCATAAAAATCATCATCAACCAAGCTCAGGGGGTTATCAGAACGGTTAGAAAATCCAATCCCGATAGCCACGTTCTTGTTTGACCTACGACACTTCTGGGTCGGAGACGAGTCATCACTGTCAAAGTCTCGTCGAGCCTGTTTTCGTGGGTAATAATGGAAACCTCTAGTCCATCAACAAGGGAGTCGACGGAGTCATTGATGGCTTTCGACATAGTGGAATACGGTTTGGAAACAGACAAAAAAAAAGAGAAAAATGGGGCAGAGGAGTAGTTGAAGAGGTCTGTAAAAAAGAGGGATTTTTTTTTGAAAGTTTGAAGTTCTAAAGAAAGTGTGAGGAAGGCTGCAAAATAGCCGAGTATAAATAGGAGTGGATAAAGTGATGACATCGGTGACATGAAATCAAGATCTTCGATGGAATTACCTTGAATCTCAGAGTTGACCACAGTGTAGCCGGATTACTTTGGGAATGCACTGGCCTATGCTCGCCACGTCACTGATGCAATCAATGAGAAGATCTCCACCAAGATTCTTGGTAAATATAAAGAAGGGAGAATTTCCCAATTAAAATAGGAAATCTGACTATAACCCTGACTTAATCACCGGTGTTCAAGTCAGATGGGACTTCTGTTAATAGCCAAATTTGGCTAGGGACCAAACAAAAATTCTCCCCTTTCCTAGCCCAATTCCAAACCCGAGATGGCCCATCGTGGAACCATGGATCCTGGGGTCGAGCTGGGTAGGTCGCCCCGTAGATTCAAATAAGGATTGTAGGGCTTCGAGATATCCGAGGTAGAGCCCGACATGACCAGATCGAGATCCTTACACCACAGTAGAGCTAGAGCATACTCCGAACACATGACTACCCAGGCTCCCCAAGATCAAAATTACCTCGTAACCTCCCCAGAAGCCCGCTGCCACCAAAAAGAGCCCACGAAGCCATCACCAGCTCCAAGAGACCTAGAAGGGTCCGATCAAGCTTCAATAGACCTGATATCTTTGAATCCCGATGACCCTTCCTTGCTTCTACGAGTTAGCATTGATACTCGCCTAGGGTTCAAATGGTGAATCCGGAATTTGATTCGAGCTAGGGGAGTGGAAAATTTCTCTTTGGCCCCATAGCCAAATTTTGCTATTAACAGAAGTCCCCTCTGACTTGAACACCGGTGTTAGAGTAGGGGTTGGAGTCAGATTCCTTACTTTTTAATTGAGAAACTTTCCTCTCTCACTGTTACTAAATCCTGATGGAAATCTTCACATTTAATATGCGAGTGACGTGGTGTGCGCAGACTGGTACGCCATTTAAAATAATCCGGCTACGTTACGACCATATCCATGTTTCGAGGCTATCTTGTCGAAGATTTTATTGACATCAGCAGCTTTTCCACCTCTATTTAATCTCGACTTCCTCATCCCTTTGGTCACGCTTCACTTTTATATCTTCAAATCTCCCTATCTTTAGCAAAGTTCTCTAGCTACGCCTCTATTATTTCCCTTTCTTCTCAGCCTCGAAACTCTATTATATCATGTCAAAGATCAGTAATGATTCTGTTGACTCCCTCGTTGATGGCATAGAGGTTTCCAATCTTGCCCAAGGAAAGCATGCTCGATGAGACCTAGACAAGAACGACTTGCCTCCGACCCTAACACGACGTCGATTGAACAGGAACTTGGAAATCGGGACTGGGTTTTCTAATCTACCAAATAACCCCCTGAGCTTGGTTGATGAGGATTCTGGAGAGGAAAATGGGGATGACATTGCTGGAAAGGACCAAGTCACGGTTGTCAGTCCTGCTCTAGAGAGGCATCTCCCTTATGACTTGAAAGTCATTCCAGACTCCGCCATTGACTCGTAGTCGATTAGTCCATGAGGTCCAAATACGGCATTCCTGACAGCGTCTCCCTCACAAACCCTCATAGGAACTACGACGTATTTAATCCACCCAAAGGCATGCTTCCTTATCCATGTCGTGGCCTTCGAGAATGAGGTTAGGCTCCCCCTTCATCCTACCCTTCGACGGGCTCTCAACGCTTTACCGCTAGCTCCAATCCAGTTGATACCCGACTTCTGGAGGCATCTGATCGGCTTTATCATGTTGTGGAGGGAACAATACGAGTTAAGCAAGGTCACACGGGAGCCAGGAGCCAGGAGCCAGGAGCCAAGAGCCTAGGAATTAGCTTACCTCTTTCAGATTGGGAGCTTGTCCGGTGTTCCTCGAGGTCTGTTCTATGTCAAGGCAAAGACGAACTCAATTTTTTCATCCCTGGCGCCTCGAGAAAAGACCCTTGCTTTGAAAAAGGAGTGGATACTAGCTGGCAAGGATTGGGGGAGCTCGACCTTCATAGGTGGGCATGAGTTCGCGGTTCCAACCACCTTTAATGATAAGCCCTCGTGGGGCCTAGATTCCTTGCCCATCGAATCTGAGGTGGTGTTGAAGGCCATCCTTGCCAGGAACTATTTGAACCTGAAGTTCACAACTGCTGACCCTTTTGATTCTTGTAAGGTAAACTGATATCTGCGAATATTCGCTGTTACTCCTCGTAACTACTTTTAACCATCATGCTTTATGTCGTGAATGGTTTAGTTCTGATGGCTTTATCTTTTTTTTTAACCGTTCATTTTGTTGCTCTAGCTTCCTATGAAGCCCACCGAGCTCGCACTCCTCCCCCATCTATCAAATCGAATCAGGAAATCCCCATGGCTTTCCCAGTGGAAGGGGGGCATACCGCTCCGACTGGAACTTCGTCTGCTCTTGCTTCACCTTCTTCCCAGTAGAGGTCCAAGTTGTCACTCCTCGCGTCTTGGGCCGCCAAGGTATGGGGCAAAGGGGCCTCCGTTTCTCGATCCATTGATGCTGTTACATCAGCTTCTACTATAGTTACCCCCACATCCGCATCTACTTCTGTCGCCCTTGCTCCAAGCTTATCGGACACCTCTGCCTTTCCATCTATATTCTTAGCCTCCTAGGCTTCAAAGGACCCCAATGCTGGTGCTGAAAGGGTTTCCCCTGTTCGCCCGCTAGGTTAATCTGGCTATACCTTTCAAGATGAGGTTATAGGGCAGTTCGTTGCTTCCTGCCCAAGGGGCAGTCTCTCTATGATGGCTTCAATGTCGATAGATATTCTGGTTACCAAGGGTTCTGCCCTCTTGGCCGAGGTAGTCATCACCTTTTATTCCTTCATGTAATAGTTTGATTTGTCATTTCCTAACTTGAAGTCCCTTTGCATACCTTCAAGTTCCAAGTTGCCATAGGCCACCAGGTATCTTGTCTTCGCGACCGGGCAGCCTGGGCTGAAGCTGAATAGGCCATGGAATTGTTGGCACGGGCTCAAGACTTGGTACAAGAGATGGCCTTCAGCTAGAGGGGAATGGAGGTAGAGTTAGCCGAACTTTGATGTGACCATGAAAGGTTGAAATGATCCTTTGACCAAGAAACCCTACGTTCTCAACATCGAGCCAGTTAGTGGGATTCTTGGAAGGAAGTGGTCCAAGGGTTAGAGGTCGAAGTACAGGGTCTTCGTGCTCAAGCTGCGAAGCTACAAACCGAGGTGGATGCCTCTTTTAGTGAGGGGTATTTCTATGCCTCCTTCTAGGTCACTGAAGTCCTCCCCTTTCTGTTCGACCTATTCAGTATCGTCGGCTGGGATAATGAGGAAATTATGTCCCGGGCTACAGAAATGTCTCACCCCTGAAGATGATGAAGTGGGTCATTCTATTAGGGATGAAGCTAGGAAGCGGCCTGACATACCAGATCTTCCTCCTCATGTTCTGACCTACCCAGCATCAGGTCCTGAAGCATCCTCGAGGGGAGTTCAATTAGCAAAGCCCGAAGGAGGCCAATTAGGAAATCGGGATCAGCCTAAAGAATCTTCTCGGGGAGAAACTGAAGTGGAGTCTATAGTTACCCTTCTTGATGCGGGAATACCTCCTCAAGTTATGGCGGTGGTCAATAAGGTCTTGGAGGAGGAACCAACTGAGCAGCAGTCAATTGAGGTGCATCCACATGGAGAGGTGGTAGATGAGGCTAACCTGGATGAGCGACCACCAGAAAGAGGGGCGAAGGGCGAGGGCTATCTTGAGGGAGGAGAAGCTAGAGGAAATCAGAAGGATGCAGAAGTTTGAATCCAAATTCTAGTTACTTATTCTGAATACCCGAAAAATAGGGGTGGGCCCATGTTTGACAATTGTAGCCTAACAGGGGGATATGCTCCCTTATTATTAATAAAAAATGACTTTAGATCTTGTTTATGCTTTCTTCAATGAATTTTGACTTGATGGGCATGTACTTACTTCATTTCTGATCTCTGATCTCTGATCTCTATATAGGTGCAGCCTCTAAAACAACTTGACTTAACTCAACTTGGGAAAAGCAAAAAGATAGAAAAACTGTTTAAGTGTGAAAGTAGACAGCTAGCTCGAGCTTTCAACTCTCAACATAAACTTATAGCTTGGTGATTTTAGTAAATAGTCCCATTGTGTGATTGCAGGCTAGTTTGTACCTGTCACAGCAAGCAACCACATATACACAAAGAATTAGCAACCAGTAATAACTGGAACATTGGAATTTAAAAATAGCTTTCCATTCTTGAGTCTCTCTAGGGGGTTATAGCCTGATCGAGAAATCAAAGAGGGCTATCTAGCCATCTCATAGTCTTGAGATCGGGATGGCAATCATGCTCTTAAACTCGAGTTCTTCTTGGGGGCGGTAGACCCATCAAGGCATTAGGCGGGCTACCTAGCTGCTTCCTGGTCTTGTGATCTGGACGACAACTATGCTCTTATACTCAGATCCTTCTTAGGGGTTGTAGCCCAACCAAGGCATCATGAGGGCTATCTAGCTATATCCTGGTCTCGAGGTCTGGATGGCAATTATGCTCTCACACTCAGACCCTTCTCAGGGTTGGTAGCACGACTAAGGTATCAGGAGGGCTATCTAGCTATTTCCTAGTCTCGAGATCTGGATGACAGTTATACTCTTGCACTCAGATACTTCTTAGCGGGGGGTAGTGCCCGACTATGGCATTAGGGATAGCTAGGGGGCTTCCTCGATTAATCCTTGTCTTGGGATGATAATGTCGAATTTTCCCATGTAGACCCAAATCACTGTAGAACGTAGTTGAAGATGGAGAAAACAAGTTTTATTGATATAAAAAAAGAATGAAGTACATTATTGCGGGGGATTAAAAACAAGGTGGTGATAGCCTGCACACGACTCCCCTATTTAGGGGTAGAATTTTCTCAGGTGATCTGCATTACAAGTATGATCGATGAGTCGACCATTCATGTCCTTGAGCTTGTACGCCCCATTGTGGACCACCACATTGACTAAGTAAGGTCCTTCACAGTTGGGTCCCAGACCCCGTCTGACCTCTTCCTGGTATTGAATGTCACTTTCCTAAGAACTAGGTCCCCTTCCTTAAGGTTCTGAGCTTTAACCCTTATGTTAAAGTATTTAGAAATCTTGCTCTAGTAAATTGATACCTTTTCAGCCACCCAATCTTGTTTTTCTTCCAAGAGATCCAAGCTAGCTCAGAGCTTATCCCCATTGCTTCCCTATTCAAAATGTTGAGCACTGATGGAGGTCAATTTGTGCTTAATGGAAAGAATTGCTTTAACCCCGAAGGCTAAAGAATTAGGTGTTTCTTAGGTGGCCGTTCTCCTCATAGTGCAGTAAGCCCAGAGGACCTCGGGAAGCTTATCGACCCATCTGCCCTTTTTCTGCTGTAGTTTATTTTTCAACAGCTTCTAAATAGTCTTATTGGTAGACTCTGCCAGCCCATTAGTCTGAGGGTAGGCTACTGAAGCAAATCTAAGGTCGATTCCCAAGTCCTCATAAAAGTCATTGAACTGGCCGTTATCAAATTGCTTGCCGATGTCAGCTACAATGACAAGAGGGGTCTCGAACTTGCAAATTACATTATTTTTGATGAATCTTGTTGTATTTTCTTTTAATATCCAGGATAGCGGTCCAACTTCAACCCACCTTATAAAATAGTCAATCGCCACGATAACATGCTTGGCTTGACCAGGAGCAGTAGGAAGCAGTCCGATCAAGTAAAGTCCCCACATAGCAAAGAGGTATGGTGAGCTAAGGGATGACAACCGCTCTGGTGGGAGGTGACTCAAGTTACGATCTTCTGGCATGCTTCGTAGGATAGTACTAATTTCTTCGCACCTTGATGGATGGTTGGCCAATAATACCCCATGTAGAGTACTTGATATGCCAGAGCTTCCCCATCAATGTGGTTCCCGCATTCCCCGGAGTGAACCTCTCTCAACGCCCATTTGGAATCATCAAGATGTAAACATTGAATCAAATGAAGGGATATGCTCCTCCTGTATAGGTATCCATCTACAAAGCAATACCGGACTGAGAGCCTCTTAATTCTTCTAACTTGGTTGGGCTCCCCGGGGAGTCTCCCTTATTGGAGATAATCTACTATTGAATCTATCCAGTAAGGCTGTCGATCCAGGGTATACGTCTCCTTACCTGCTACTATGCTGGGTAGGGGGATCACTTGGAGAGAGACTCCCTGTTGTAAGGTCTGGCCACCATTCGCAACTATCTTGGCTAGGACGTCAGCTCGATGATTATATTATCGAGGTACCTGCTCAATCTTAAATCCTTTAAATTTACTATTAAGCTGTCGAACTAGCTTCAGGTAGGCAATCATATTATCCCCTTATGCCTGATAATCCCTAGAGACTGGGTTGACTATAAGCAACGAATCGCTTCTGACCTGTAGGTAATCGACCCCGAAATCTGTGGTCGCCTTTATCCCAGCTAAGAGGGCTTCATTCTCTGCCTCATTGTTAGTGGCTTTAAACTCAAATTTGAAATTGTGGCAGCACTCAGTCCCCTCTGGGTCAATTAGATCTATGCCCGCTCCATCTGTACAGAAAATCCATGACTTGCACCCTTCCAGCCAGCTGTCGGATTCTGGAATCATCTCAAGGGTTATGTTTGTCGCTGTGGAGGTCGCTTGGCCTGAGTGTACTGAGAGCTCTGCTACAAAGTCAGCCAAAGCCTGGGCTTTAATTGCTGTCCTGGACTTATACCTTAAATCAAACTGGGTGAGCTCCAAGGCCCATAAAACCAACCTTCCGAAAACATCTAGCCTTTGCAAGAATTGATGGAGGGGTTGGTCCGTCACTACTGCTATTGAGTGAGCTTGAAAGTAGGGATGAAGCTTCCTTGCTGAGGTCACCAAGGCATACACGAGCTTCTCTAGAAAGGTATAATTCATTTTCTAGAGCTGTTGGCTTGGCAGACACCGCATAACATCTCCGGGATCATTATTACCTGTGCAAGTTGCTTTGCTAGAGCTGTTGGGTTGGTAGACAGTACATTGCATCTCCTGGCTGCTTGAAGGTCACTTCATACCTCCCTCACCTTGTCTCCTACTGGGACTTCAGGGCGCTGTGGTAAATGGATAAGACCCCTTTTAAGGATGACAGGAAAGGCCTTCCCAGTATCGCATTGTAGGCCGATAAGGTATCTACCACCATGAATTTCTTCATAATATTTTGTTGGATGGGGGATGTTCCTATAATTATTGGGAGGATCTTTAAACCCTCAGGCAAGATCGAGTCCCCTATAAATCGTAAAGCGGGGTGGTACAACTATTGTAACACCATTGTTTCAAATTCAGTTTTTCCAAAGTATCTTTGAAGAGGATGTCGACACTGTTGCTTGTGTCAACAAGCATATGATGGACCATGTAGTTGGCAATCTGCACCGTGGCCACCATGGGGTCATCATCAGGCTGCACGATGTTATAGACATCCGCCTAGGTGAAAATGACCTGAGACAACTGGAAAGGGTTTGTCGGGCTCTAGTCGACCTTGAAGATGCCTCACCCTTTATCTACACAAGGGATCTTCCTCACGTGGTTTTTCCTTGAATTATTAAAGGTACCAGCCAGAGTGGGTGCTTCGCTGATGGTATGTATTACCTGGATTTGTTGCATCAGATCCGCTTGTCCCCCCTTTATATTCTCAGCGTGCTCACGGATCTCAGCTTGCATTTCTTTCCAGTCTAAATGTTATCCCTGGCCTACTGTAAGAATTCTACCAAACATCCTCCCCTTATCAAAGTCTGGATCTGGTTTCGCAAGTTATATTACTCTGAAGTGTTATGTCCCCCATCTTCGTGAAAGTCATAATACTTATAACGGTTCCTCTTATCGACGGGGGCTATCATAGGTGCGGGCTTCTGTAGTAACCCCTTGTCCTGAATGCGAATAGATTGTTTCACGGGATAAATTTAAGGGGGTGTAATGATCATATCCTCTATCATCTCGAGCTATTGGGGCTATTGTCCTGGGAGGAGGCGAAGCCCGCAGAGGAGTTCATTTTGCTAGATACCATTTCGGTCTAGGTTGAGAAATGGGGAAGCGATTCGTCGACTTGTTGGGGGGTTTGTTCTGGCTTTTCTGCGCTTGCTCTGGTTTGAGAGCTTCCTTTTTCTGTTACTTTACTACTCTCATATCATCGTAATCCATCTTGACCTTGAGCTGTTTGTTGACTTCAATTTGCTCTAGAGCCATATCATAGGCTTCTTGGTAGGTCTCTGAAGGCGCTTGGCAAAAGACCGAAAAAGCTTGCCTGCCCATAAGTTCGTATTGAAATTTGTGAGGGTTTCTTTCTCAGTGAAGGCCCCCATCTGGATGACTTCTTGTGGAATCGCTCGACATAAGCCCAGAGGGTTTCTCCTCTCTCCTGGATCATGTACTGTAGATGGATTGGATCTTCAATCAGGGTTTAACTCCCTAGAATTATGAGCAGAAATCAATTGATAGCTTTGTGAAGGAATCCACACTGTCAGCGGACAGCTTTCCGAACCAAGTCTTAGCATAATCCATCAGCGTAGTTGGGCACATCTGGCACATGATGACTCATGTCGTGTTCTAGACCTTCATCTATTGAACGAAGCTGTCCAATCGGCTATAGGGAACCTCTGTCCAGGAGAATCTATCAGTCAGTATTTTGAATTTTGGCGGGAGCTCCATCTCCCGGATCCTTCTGGTGAAGGGAGCATTCATCTCACTTAGAGGATCTTTCTTGTCTTCCTTGTACTTCCCATTTTTAATCTATTGGATCTCTTTCTGAAGCTCTGCCAACTGGTCTCTCAAGCGCTTGTTCTCGGGTTTCCTTGAATTAATCTCAGATTCCTCACTGTCAGACCCTTCTGATGAGCTGGCGACCTCTACCCGATTCCTTCTACAGATAGGATCTGCTTGGAGGCTTTTACTGGCTTTCTTCCTCTCTAGCCCAAGCTTCCTTTCTTGAAGTCGTTGGGTGAAAAACTCTCGCCGCTCTCAGGAAGGACGTCCACCGCGTATTTAACTTGCCTGGGTTGGTAACGAGGCGATGCTTCGGGAACGGGAGGCATATGCCCTAAACTGTCTAGGATCTAGGGTTAGAGTCTAATTCTATAATCAGCTGGCTCCGGAGTGGTAGGTTCCAAGCGATTAAAGGTGTGTTACCGAGTCCCGGGCCAGCTTGGTTCTCCTTGGTTGCAGAGGTTTGCTTGCTGGTCAGTAATACCCTTAGCGAGCAGTTGAATGAGGGCGTTTTCCATGAAGGTCACTGCTTGTTGGTCAAGAGTGGCCTGGCTTACCAAAGGAGGATCCGAAGCCCGCACAGTAGCTAGGCTGGTCTGAGACCTAGCTATAGAGCCCAGATTTCTTCGTTTCTTCTGTACCTTTCGTATCAACGCAGCTGAAGGTTGTCCTGATGCATCAGGGCTATCCTTTGGAGGAGCAAAGCCTCATGATTTCTGCAAAACTACGAACTTGTGAATATAAAAATGGTGGTGTGGTTATTTCCCACAGATGGCACCAGAAAGTGTTAACGAAATTTTGCTCAAGATGAGAATTTCCAATCAACACCCTCAAACCACTACCACGGAGGTGGTGGCCGGGGTCAGTGCCTTAGATATCTGACCTCTAAAGATAGAAATGAATATTTGTGGGCTAATGTGATGGCAAATGATAATTTTATTATTGATCTAATGTGGTATATAGAAATCTCTCAAATTCACTCACAATCTCTCTAGGACATAGGCTGGTGGCAACCGCGTGCCAGTTGAATAGTAGTGTTGATGGGAAATTTGCTCGAGATGAGAAATTTCTGTTAACACCCTCGAGACCACTACCACGAAAGTGGTGGTCAGGGTCTGTACCGTTGGTTCCCGACCTGTTTATGGGAGAGACGTATAGTAATGACAGTAAACGGGAGCTCTATTATTTATATATCAATTTAAGATACAAATCACTCTCTTGCTTGCTCACAATCTCTCGGAGGTGTAGGGTGGTGGCAATTCGATGCCTGTCGAATAGAAGAGATGAATGTGACCGTGTTCTGAATCCAAAATTTAGGTCTTCCTCTTCTATGTAAATCTGTCGTTATCTATCTTAGTATGTCGATCGATCTATGTTGGCTGTTCTCTCTCTTTTCTCTTTCTCGGTACTATTCACCATGCTTGGCTTCACATATTTATATCATCTAAGTAGGTTTTTGATTTGTAAATATTTCACCGTGATCCCATGAACCCTTTCCCTCCTTATCGGGCGAGATTCATTATTTGAATTTGAAATGCTACGGGATTTTATGATAGCGTTGACGGAGATAAGTTTAATCCCTTATTTGAATCAAACTTTTGACGAGAATGTAAATATTACGTGGAGACGATCCTATGTGCACTCACGCCATAAATCTTCATAGGGGTCACCCAGCCAGCTGCCTGTTGCCCCGCAGAGCGAGGTAGATCCCTGCTCTGGCACTACTCTTAGAAGTTTAAGATGGATTTTCCTTGACCCTTGGGGGCTTGAGGTGCTCTTGTAGACCCTCTTAGGAGGTAGCTGGGGTAATGTAGATTTATGCGTGATTCTTCTTTTTATGTCTAGTAAGGATAGCGGGCTTCTGGAGAGGTTGGCGGGCTTCTTTCGAATGTCTCTTAAGCTTGGAGACTTCCCCTGGCGTTTACGGGGTGGTTGTGGAGCTCGACCTTAAATCGAGGTTCCTCGATAGTTGGCCTGGAGAAGCACGGTTTCCAGTACTCTTGTGGGGGCTCGTCTCGATCGCTCGTGGCTTGTCTTCGGGTAGCTTCGAAGCCTGAACCGGCCTTCCCTGCTCATACAGGGTGGCTTTACGACTTTTTCCGAGCTTCATGATCGTCGATTATGGGTGAAAAATCTCTCTTTGATCCCTGACTAAATTTTCCTATTAACAGAAGTCCCCTCTGACTTGAACACCGGTAATAGAGTTGGGGTTGGTGTCATATTCCTTGTTTAATTGAGAACATTTTTCGCCTTAAAGATAATTAATGAGAGCGAAGTTTTCTCATTAATTACCCAACATTTTGAAGTTGCAAACGAGCGTTATTCGAAAAAAGAACGGCTGCGATACAGCTTCAGGTAACCTTCTCGAGGATATCGCCAATAGACCTCTGTTTAAACCCGGCCTGACCGTCACTTTCTTCACACTTCCTCAACCCTCAAATTTTAAAATTCCTTCTTCCTTGTTTTCTCTGCCGAAATATTCTGCTTGCTTTCTTACCTCTCTTCCCCATTAATGTCGACCTCTTCGAATAGTGTAGATGCCTTGGTGGAGGGCTCTGAGGGCCCTAACCTAGCTCCTCTTAAGCGGGTGAGAGGGATTTCAAGCAACAAAGAATCTTTTCTGATCCGCCAGCGTCGTCGTTCTAACAGGAATGCTTCTATCGGTTCAGGCTTTTCGAACTGTCCTGACGATCCTCTGAACCTAGTCGACGAAGACTCTGACGTCAGGGAGAGGTTAGATGCGGCGAGGAGGGCTCAAGTCACAGTGGCGAAGCCTTCTTCAGTGATACCACTTCCTTTTGAACCTATGGTCATCCCTGACTCTATCGTTGACCCTCAATCGATCGGCCGTCTACGGGATAAGTATGGTATCCCAGACACAATTTCTCTATCCATCCCCCATCGGAGTTACAATGTTTTTTATCCTCCCAAAGGAGTGCTCCCCATCCACGTTGCTGCTTTTGAAATGGGGGTGAGGCTCCCTCTTCACCCCACCCTTCGGCGGGCTCTCAATGCCCTTCAGCTAGCTCCACTTCAACTGACGCCCGGTTTCTGGAGACACCTAATTGGCTTCTTGGTATTGCGGAGGGAGCAATGTGAGCTGAGCGGCGTGACCATGGAGCCCGGGGCTGAGGAGCTTGCCTTTCTTTTTCAGATCGGTAGCTTGGCAAGAGTCCCATGAGGCCAATTATACTCTAAGGCCAAGAATAGTCTCAATTTCATCATCCCCAGGGCTTCCAAGAAGGATTCCGCTTGGAAAGAAGAGTGGATATTAGCGGGGGGAGACTAGGGGAGCTCCATCTTTATCGGCGAGAATGAGCTTGAGTTCCCTACCGCCTTTAGTGACAAACCCAACTGGGGTCGGAATTCCTTACCCGCAGAGTCTGAAGCCGTGCTGAAGACCATCCTAGCTCTGAACAACCTAAATCTAAAGTTTTCGACCGTCGACCCCTTCGATCCCCATCGGGTAATCAGGTACCTGCGGATATCCGGTGCTACCCCTCGTAAGTATTTCGATCTGTCTTTTTTTTATATTGAAGGGGTTAGCTCTGATGATCTTGATTCTTTTCTCTAACAGTATTTGTTGTTGCTCCAGCTTCTCACGAAGCCCGACAAGCTGGGATACCTCTTCCTCCTTCAAGATCGTCTCCGGGAGCTCTCCTGACTGCTCCGAAGAAGGGGGGGTCAACCACTAAGGTGGCTGCCCCGTTCGTTCCTTCCCCCTCTCCTTCCTAGGTGAAGTCCAAGATGGCTCTTCTGGCATCTCGGGCTACGAATGCTCTAAACTGAGGAGGGTTTTCTTCTCAAGTCGTCAATAAGTCTGTTCCTGCCTCTCTTCCAGAAGTTGTTGCTCTATAAGATGCCCCAGAGTCCTGCTACCCTCTCTGCAGATCCAGTTGTATCACTAGTAGTCGAGGTTCCCAGGGAGCGCGATGCTGATTTGTCTTAGGTCACCTTTTCTCACTCCCATCCGCAATCGAGCTCGACGAGTCAGGACAAAGTCTTGAAGAAATTAGTCTCATCTTTTTCAGGCAGCGGGCTTTCTAGGATGACCGCGATGCTAGTGGACATCTTGATCACCAAATGGTCTGCCCTTTTAGCGGAGGTAATTGTCGCTTTCACTTCTTCATTAAGCTGCTTGGCTCATCATTTTCTAACATGATTTTCCTTTGTAGGCTTTCAAGTTTCAGGTGGCCATGAGGCATCAGGTAGCTTTCCTCAGTGATCTGGCAGCCAAGGCTGAGGCTGAAGCTGAGCGAGCCATGGGGTTGCTAGCGCAGGCTCAGACCCTGGTCCAAGAGATGACCTCCAGCCAGCAGGGAATGGAGACGCAACTAGCTGAGCTTCAATGCGATCATGAGAGACTGAAGTGAGCTTTTGATTAAGAGACTCTCCGGTTGAAGCGGCGAGCTAGCCAGCGGAATGACTGGAAGGGCGAGGCAAATGCCCTAGATGTTGAAAACCAAAACTTACAGGCTCAAGTTACCAAGCTCCAAACCGAAGTGGAAGCTTCTTTCAGCGAGGGGTACTTCTATGCCTTCTATCAGGTTGTAGAGGCTCTTCCCCTTCCATTCGATCTTTCCAGTATTACCGGCTGGGATAGAGCGGAGGTCATGTTACGTGCTGTTGAGATGTCAGGCCCTGAAGCTGCGAGAACTGGTCATTCCAGGGAGTGAGTTGAGAAACAGTTAGAGGTGCCAGACCTATCTTCTACTGTTCCTGCCTTTCTAGTATCTGGTCTTGGTGAATCCTCGAAGGGGGTTCATAACAAGGAACAGGAAGGAGGACTTGCTGAATCTTGAGAATTTCCCGTAGTGCTATCAAGAATGGAGTCCACAGGAGGTGGGAACGTGTTTGAGTCGGTGGCCCGCCTCCTTGATGCAACCATACCGCCTGAAGTTATGGCGGTGATTAATGAAATTATGGAGGAAGATCCTGGTAACCGTGAGGCAGCCAGGGCTGATCCCTAGGAGGAGGCTGCGGAGGCGACGGAGGCGGCAGATGCAGCTGGCCATGATAAGCCACTACCGGAGGAGGGTGCAGAGAGCGAGGTTCATCATAAGGCGGAGGAGGCTGGAGGTCCTCGGGAGGATGAAGAAACTTGAGCTCTCTCCTATTTAACCTATTTTTAATGCCCGAAAAACTGGGTGGGCATCCCATCTTCAACTGAGTTTGATCTTTCATTATTTTTTCTTTGTAGCCCGGAACCAAGGATTGGACCCCCCTTGCTTGTAGTAGCCTTGTTGGGGGATAGGCTCCCTTACGTGCCAGAAGACCTCCAACTTGAGCCATCTCCCACCGGAGCATCCGTCATCTATCAACTCGCCTTACCCCTTTGTTATGTGGGGAGTCGACCTCATTGGTCCACCTCCAATCGCTCATGGACAAGCAAACATGCTATTGTGGAAATCGACTATTTCACAAGATGGGTCAAATCTGGACCTCTCTCCAGATATCGGAAGAGAATAAGACAAGGTTCATAAAAAACAATAGAGTTTACAGGTTCGAGACCCCTTTTATCATTATAGTTGACATCGGAAAGCAGTTTGATAACGGTTGATTCAAAGACTTTTGCAAAGGCTTGGGAATCGACCTTAGATTTGCCTCAGTAGCCCATCATCATACTAATCCACAAATAAAACTATCAAGAAGCTTTTGAAAAAGAATTTACGGTAGAGAAAGGGCAGATGGGCCGATGAGCTTCCCGAGGTCCTTTGGGCTTACCGTACTACAAGAAGAATAACCACCAGAGAAATGCCTTACTCTTTAACCTTCGGGTGTTGAAGCAATTCTTCCCATCTAGCACAAACTGACCTCCTTCAGAGTTTAAAATTTGAGCTTGAAAGCAATGAGGATAAACTCTAAGCTAGCCTAGATCTCTTGGAAGAGAAGCAAGATCGGGTAGCTGAGAAAGTAGCGATTTACCAGAACAAAATCACTAGGTACTTTAATAGGAGAGTTAAAGCTCAAAACTTCAAGGAAGGGGACCTAGTTCTTAGGAAAGTAACCTTGAACACCAGGAAGAGGTCGAACGGGGTCATAGAGCCCAACTGGGAAGGACGTTATTTGGTAAAGGCAGTGGTCCATAACGGGGCATCTAAGCTCGAGGACATGGATGGCCGATCCATCGATCACACCTGGAATACAGATCATCTGAGGATATTACCCTTAGACAAGGGACTTGTGAGCAGATTACCTCCATTTAAGTTTCAATAAAATTTCCAACAACAATGTACTCCATTATTTATCAATAAAGTCTGCTTTCTATCTTTGATTGTATTCTACAATAATTTCTCCATATCCAACTAGGGTCTATGTGGGTAAGTCCGACATAGCCATCTCAAGATCAAGAATGAGTTGGGGAAGCCCCCTCACTATCCTTAATGCCTCGACCGGGCACCAACCCTTGTTAGGAGAGGTCTGGAATAAGAGCATAGTTGCCATCCTGATCACGAGACAAGAAAATAGCTAGATAGCCCTCCTGACGCCTTGGTCAGGCTATCACCCCTAAGAAGGGTCTGAGTATAAGAGCATAGTTGCCATCCAGATCACGAGACCAAGAAATAGCTATATAGCCTTTCTGATGCCTTGGTCGGGCTATCACCCCTAAGAAGGGCCTGAGTGTTTAAGCATAGTTGTCATCCAGACCAAGAGACTATGAATTAGCTAGATAGCCCTAATGCTACCTCGATAGGGCTATAACCCCCCAAAAGGGCCTGAGATTGGAAAGCTCTTAAACTCAAATGTTCTAGTTATCACTGGCTACTTATCTTCCATGTGTATATGATTGCTTACTGTGACAAGTACAAAGTAGCATATAATCACATAAGGGGACTATTCACTACAGTCATCAAGCTACAAGTTTCTGCTGAGAGTGGACGGCTCGAGCTAGCTATTTACTTTCACACTTAAACAAAGTTTTATATCTCATTATCTCCGCCAAGATTCGAGTAATTCAAGTTATCTTAGAGGTCACATCTAGGGTTAGGATCAGGAATGAAGCCAGAGGATGTCATTCAAGTTAAAATTCATTGAAGCAAGTTCGAATGAAGTCTAAAGCCAATGCTCATTAATGATAAAAGAGCCTATCCCCCTGCTGGGCTACAATAGTCAAACAGGGAGCCCAACCCTTAGTTCTGGGCTATACAAAAAAAATGATGATGATCATGCTTGAATAAAGTGGGGTGCCCACCCCCCTTTCTGGGCTGTAAAGGCAAGTTGTGAATAAATTTTATCAGGTTCCTGCTTCCTTCAGGTTCCCTTCTGCTGCTCTCCTTGCCTGGTGGACCTCTCCTTCTGCTCCTCAAGTCTCTCCCCTGCTCCTCAAGTCTCTCCCTCAGGTAGTTGCTCACCATGGCCGCCTTCGCTCACTACCCCCTCCTCCGGGGAGTTCTCCACTATCTGCTATTCTGCGGGGTCCTCCACCAAAACGTCATTGACCACCGTCATGACCTCAGAAGGAATGGACGCATCAAGAAGGGAAGCGATTGACTCTATCCCACTCTTCCCGACCTTCGGCTCTCCTCTAGAACATTCTTTAGGGGGGTCTTAGTTTTTGGTTGGCTTCCTTCGAGCTCCGCGGGATGAACCTCCCTTGAGGACTCTCCGGGACCTGATGTAATGAAGGTTGCAATAGAAGGAGGAAGGTCTGGCATAGCTATTTGCTTCCCGACTACAGTCTCGCTAGAAAGATTAGTTCCATCACCCTCGGGAAAAGACATCAACCTAGCCTTGGCCATTATCTCCTCCCTATCCCAACCATCTATGATGGAGAGGTCGAAGGGAGAAGGAAGAGATTCTGTGACCTGGTAGGAAGCATAGAAGTATCTGTCGCTAAAGGAAGCATCCACCTTTGACTGAAGCTTGGCAACTTGGGCTTACAGACATTGGTTTTCAATGTCCATTGCCTTTGTTTCTTCCATCCAAGAATCCCGTTGATTGGCTAGACGTAGAGACCGTAGGGTTTCTTGATCGAAAGGTTGGTTCAACCTCTCATTGTTACAGTGAAGCTCTGCTAGCTCCGCCTCCATCCCCCTCTGGCTAGAGGCCATCTCTTGTACTAAGTCTTGAGCCCGTGCCAAAAATTCCATTGCCTGCTCGGCTTCCGCTTCAGCTTTAGGCTTGCCATTGGTGGCCCATGGCCACTTGGAATTTGAAAGACTGTAAAAGAATTCAAATTAGGAAATTACAAACCAAACTATTGCATGAGAAGATAAAAAACGATGATTACCTTGGTTAATAGGGTAGATCCCTTGATGATCAGAATACCAATGGGCATTGAAGCCATCATAGAAAGACTGCCCTCGGTGCAGAAAGCAACGAATTGCCCTATAACCTCGTCTTGAGAGGCAGAGCTGGACTGATTTGATAGGTGAACATGGGAAACCCCTTTAACACTAGCCTCAGGGTCGTTTAAAGTTTGGGGGCAGGGAATGTAGATGGAGAGATAAAAGCATCTGGAAAGCTTGAAGCCGGGGTGACAGGAGCAGAAGAGGGTGTAGGGATAATTATAGCGGGAGCTGACATCGCTATGTAAGTGGCTTGAGAAACAATGCCCCTTTACCCAACACACCTTGGTAGCCCGAGATACGAGGAGTGACAACTTGGACCTGTGCTGGGAAGAAAATGGACCAAGAGCAGACAAAACTCTAACTGGAGCAGTTGGCCCTCTTTCTCTAAGGAAGCCAGAGGGATTTTATGATTCGATTTGGTAGAAAAAGGGAGGAGTACGAGCTTGTTGGGCTTCACGGGAAGCTGGAGCAACAACAAAAACTGTTAAAAAAAAAGAATTAGAAAAGAAGGAGAGGAAAGCCTTCAAAGCCGAGCTAATCAACGAAACAAAACAAGATGGCTCGACGTTACTTACGAGGAGCAACATAGAAAATTCACAGATAACGATTTACTCGGTGAGTATCGAAGGGATCGATGGTTGGGAACTTCAGATTCAAATAGTTCCTAGAGAGGGCAACCTCAGACTCGATAGGTAAGGAATCTCGACCCATGAGGGTTTATCATTGAAAGCGGTGGGAACTGTGAACTCATGCTTGCCAATGAAAGTTGAGCTTCCCCAATCCTTTCCCGCTAGGATCAACTCCTCCTTCCAAGCAGGGTCTTTCCTCAAAGTGCCAGGGATTATAAAATTAAGCTTGTTCCTTACCTTGGCATAGAACTAATCTCGAGGAACCCCAGACAAGCTTCTAATCTGAAAGAGGTATGCTAGCTCCTCAGCTCTGGGCTCTCGGGTAACCTTGCTTAGCTCGCATTGTTCCCTCCACAACATGAGAAAGTCGATCAGATACCTCCAGAAGTCGGGCGTCAACTGAAGAGGGGGCTAGCTGTACGGCTTTGAGAGCCCTCTGAAGAGTGGGATGGAGAGAAAGCCTGACCCCATTATCGAAGGCCACCATGTGGATGGGGAGCATGCCTTTGGGCGGGTTGAAGACGTCATAGTTTCTATGGGGAACTGTGAGGGTGACGCTGTCAAGAATTCTATATTTGGACCTCATACGACCGATCGATTGTGGATCAACGATGGAGTCTAGAATAACCTAGAAGTCATATGGAAGAGGCTTCTCCAGAGAAGCACCGACAACTGTAACTTGGCTCTTACCAGTAATGCCATCCCTATTTTCCTCACCAGAATCCTTTTCAACCAAGCTCAGGGGGTTATCAGATAGGTTAGAAAACCCAGTCTCGATAGCTACATTCCTGTTCGACTGATGAAGCTGCGGGGTCATAGGTGAGTCATCGCCGTCAAGGTCTTATCAAGCTCGCTTTCTGTGGGCAAGACTGGTGACCTCTGCACCATCAATGAGGGAATCAATGGAGTCATGACTGACTTTTGGCATGATACAATAGGGTTTAGGGGTTGAGAAAAGGACAAAGGACAGAGGCATAGCTGAAGAGGTTTGCAAAAGAGAAGGATCTTTGAATTTGAAGTTTAAAGTGAAGCGTGAGGAAAGTGATAAGGAAACTGTGTTTAAATAGAGGAGGGAGAGGCAGTGATGTCAACAAAATCTTTGGAGGGATTGCCTCAAATCGCGGGAGCGACCGTAACGTAGCCGGATTATCTAGAGGAATACACTGGTCTTTTCCTACCACATCACTGGTATGATTAATGAGGAGATTTCTACCCAGATTTCGTAACGGTAAAAGAAGGAAAATTTCCTAATTAAACAAGGAATCTGACTTCAACCCCAACTCAATCACCGGTGTTGAAGTCAGAGCAGACATCTGTTAATAGCAAAATTTGGCTAGGGGATAAAAAGAAATTTTCCACTCTCCTAACCCGAATCAAACCCTGAGTTTACTAGTCATTGAACCCTGGGTCCTAAGGGCGAGCCATAGAACTACCCCACAGAAGCGGGGATGGGTCATCGAGCTTCAGAACTATAAGGAATGGACCCCGACACGACCAACTCGAGCCACTAACACCAACACTGGAATTCGGGCAAAGCCCGATAAGTGGTCATTCGGGCTTCCTTAGATCAAAATTACCTCGCAACCTCCCCAGAAGCCTGCCAACCTCTCTGAGCATAAAAAGGCGTGGGGGATGGGGGGTTTTAGGTTTTAGATTGTGTTGGCATTAATTTCATATCAAAATAATGTTTACTTGTAATGACTTAGTTTTTTAGGTTCATGATGATTCAAGCTTGAAGGAAGAAGAAACAACAAGTCAAAGCAAGTTCTAAGTCTTCAAGAGAAATGATGCAATATGGTTCTACAAAGGAATACTAAGACCTTATCTTTCTCTTACAAGGCTAAGGCACACACACACATATCATACATTTGTGTCCCTGTATCGTTGTGCACCTTTAAAGGCACACACACACATATCATAAATTTGTGTCCCTGCATCGTTGTGCACCTTTAAAGGCACACATATACAGATCATTCATATATGTCCCTGCATCGTTGTACACCATGTATAACACATTCACACACTTTAAGATGAATGCTCATGCATTGGTTTGGAAATAACATGTTTTGGAATATGTATGATTAGAAACTATCTCTATGTAGTTTGCGTTCTAATGTGAATTGTGTTTGTGTGTGTATATGTTTGTATAACATGGATATTGAACTTGGATTTAGTCTTAATCATTCTTGATTGAGTTCCGATCATTTCGGTTACTCATACTATTGATTTCAAGTTCTAAGTCAAAAGATACTAAACTTTCAACTCATGTTTCATACATTGTCTTCGTCTTCATATATCGAGTCGAATTATTACTTTATGGGTTGAGTATCTTATAAGTCCATGTTTGTGTGAGAGTTATGGTTCGTAATCGGCAAATGGATTCAAATTTTGAGTTTGGAGGCCGGAGAACGGTAGAAGAACGAGAGGGAAGCGAGGGGAATGCACCATAGCCAAAAGGCCATAGAGGTGTGCATGCCCGAGATGACGCGTGGCCATCTCGACCGTACAACCTTACGGCCCTGAGATGTCCATGCACCATCTCGAGGGAGCACTAACAAGTGAGGGCAATTTGGTCTTTTCATCTTTCATCTTTCCCACTCCTTTATAATCTCTTTCCCTCTCACATTTCATTATAAGAAGAAATTCAAATAAAGTGTGCAGAAATTTTCTCTCTAAATTTGTTCACCTTCCAAACACCATAACATCTTCATTTAAACTCTGATTTGAGTGATTCAATGTTGAAAGTGTTCATCTATTCATCCTTCATCTTTTCTCCAAAGGTTTAAGTTAATTTTGCTGCTGTTTTTGGTGTCTAATTATACAAAAACGGGACTGCACCTAAATCAACTAAGTTATTGATTGTCTCTCAAAGTTTTCTTTTAAAACTTGGTCAATTGCCTTGGGTTTTCTTCTTCTACATATATTTGTATATTTTGAGTGTTTTGATTTATGTTTTGAACACTTTCAAAGCTAGATTGAGTTTCAATTGAAATCATACATGTTGAGTTAGGTTTTGATTTTGCCTATGTTATCACATGTTTGGGATTAAATTGTGCTATATTTGATTCTAGGACTATTTTATGATCTTTGATTGTTTGATTTTGTGAAAAATAGTTCCTCACATGTATTAGGCTCTCTTGGCCGAATTTCTCACATAATACATGTGCTTATGTTCTTTTGAGCTATTCTTGTGATTTGTTGAATCTATGATTAGGAATATGCTCTAGAACTTTTGCTTAAATCTATTTATCTTTGTCATATAATTTTAGCATGTTTTAGGTTTTTGTGATTTAAACTTGATCGTGTGATTTGTTGATCATATCTTTTGATTCAAGTTTAGATATATGCATGTATCTAGTTTGTGGTTATTGTTGAACATATCTTACATAATCTAGATTGATTACACATGCATGATAAACTAGACTATACGTGATTTGTGTAGTCATGCTCATGTCTAGTATTTTCCATAGGATGTGTTGATCATAGCATTCTATGTTACGTGGTTGTTTGCATTTTGCATTCATGATCACCTAGATGCCTTGTGAGAAGGAAGTCTTGACAATAGGTGTGAGACCTATGGTGTTGAGCAAGAAGTCTTGGCAAGAGGTGTGAAGCCTTGGATTGTCGAGCAAGGAAGTCTTAGCTAGAGGTGTGAAGCCTTGGATAGTCGAGCAAAATGTCTTGCCTAGAGTTGGGAGAACTCGGATAGGTGTGCAAAGAAGTCTTGACTAGAGTCGTGAGGACTTTGTTGAGCAAGAAGTCTTGCCTTGGGTCGTGAGGATCCGGATAAGGTGAGCAAGGAAGTCTTGACAAGAGGTGTGAAGCCTTGGATTGTTGTATATGAGGGTAGTTTCTAGGTGAAGAGGTCACTTGAGAGATTGTACTTGTCTTTATCTACTTGTGGATTTTGTTTGCCGGTGGCAGCTACCCCGTGGATGTTTCCTCTTTGGAGGTTTACCACGTCATATCTTGTGTCAACTTTTCTCTATCCCTATCTCTCTAATATTTGTATTGGGGATAGAACTCTTTATGTATGTTGACTTCCTTTCTATAGAATAGATTGTGTATGTGTTACAATTATTTGTTTGTATCACAATTTACTTGTGTTTATATATTGATTAATTGTCTTTAATTAATATATATATTATGATACAAGCAATTTAGAGGGACAAACTTTTGTTTGTTTTTAAGGAAGTCGAAAAAGGTGTCTAACCTATTCACCCCCCCCTTTATGTTAGCCTTGAGCATTTAACCGTGATTGTATTTTCAATTGGTATCAGAGAAGGACACTAAATTGCACTTAGTGTGAGTCTGGGGTGATACTTTCACGGTTTTTGTAAGGCGTTTGAAGTCATGGGTTTACAAGATGATGTAATGGCGGAAGAAGCCTCAAATACTAGGCCACCATTAGTTCGTGGCACTAACTATGGGTATTGGAAGTTGAGGATGAAAGCTTACATCTGCTCTATTGATGAAAGGGCTTGGATGGTAGTGGAAGAAGGTTGTAGTCCTCCTACCAAGGTTTTAGAGGATGTAACCATGATACTCAAGCCAAGGAGTGAATGGACAACAAATGAGTTTGAGGTTGCTAAATGGCACCATCATGCAAGTTGATGGGCATCAATTCTCCTACATTCAAAATCTTAGATCCGCAAAGGAAGCTTGGGATACTCTCCAAGTTACTAATGAAGGAACCTTAGCGGTGAAGAAATCGAGGCTTCAAATGTTGGCATCACAATTTGAAGGTTTAAGTATGGGTGAGGAAGAAAAGTTTGAAGACTTCCAATTCCGGCTTCTTAACATAGCTAACCAATGTCAAGCACTTGGAGTACCTATCTCAAAAGAGCGTTTAAATTAGAAAATCCTTAGGTCTCTTCCTAAGAGATTTAAATCAAAGGTGACGGCCATTAAGGAAAGCAATGATGTCGATAGTTTGAATATCGATGAGTTGCTTAGGTCTCTCCAAACTTATGAGATGTGCTTGAAGCCAAAGATCAAGAGTAAGGGAATTGCTCTCAATGCTATAGAGGAGGAGAGTAATGATGAAAATAAAGAGATGGCACTCTTGGTTAGAAGGTTCAAGATGTTTCTAGAGAAGAATGCAAAGCCTAAAGGCAAGTCTCCTAAGGAAAAAGGAGTCAAGAGAACATCATCTCCAAGGATTATGAAGAATAGTCAAGCCATGAACAAGAAAGAGGTTCAATGCTATAATTGTCAAGGTTTTGGTCACGTTGCTAGTGAGTGCACCAAGAAGCCATCTAAGAAAGGCAAGAAAGGAAAAGTGTTGGCGGCTACTTGGAGTGATGATAATTCTAGTGACAATGAGAGCTCTAGTAGTGAGTTTTCAAGTGATGAAGAGTTGGTGAGCAACTTTGTAGCTCTAACGGCTTCTCATTCTCCACTAGATGTTTGTAGTACAATATCTTTGAACAAGAACCTTGATGCAAATCATAATGGAAGCTCTAGTTCCATTCCTACTAATCTTGAGTTGTTGAGCAAAATAGAAAAGCTTGAAGAAGCTAGAGATAATGCTCAAAGAGAAGTAGTTGAGAAGGATGATTTGATCAAGAAGCAACTAGATGAGTTTGTGGTTGTTACTCGTAGACTTCTTAGTGAGAAAGGTGATATTATGAAGAAGTTTAGAGAACTTGAAAAGATAAACCTTGAGAAGGATATTATGATATCTTCTTTGAGAAAGAGAGAAAAAGAATTGATGGAGGAGAAGACACGGCTAAGGAGGCTATCAAGGACTTGGTGAATGATTCGGTTAATGTGTCTAGTGTTAGGAATATTGTTAACTCTCATAGTGGTGAAGACGACTTGGTAGTTGAAGAGGAGGTCTAGAAAGCATCATTTCCTACACACTTTGATGAAGTCGTGATTGATGAGAAACCACACAAGAAGAGAAGATCAAGCCAAGAAGAAGTTGGCGAACAAGGTATCTTTGCAAACTCCTACTGAAGCTATTTCAACTCCAAAAGGTACAATCTCATCTTTTATTCCAATTTGCCATTATTGCAACACAATAGGTCACATTAAGCCTAGGTGTTATAAATATATTAAAAAATGCAAATTGGGAAATGAATCTAGAGATAAGGAGATTAAACTTCAACTTGAACATGCTAAGGATTTGAAAGTTGAAAAACATGATAACTTTGCTAAGCATGAAAAGAAGTTTTAGTGTAGGAATAATACTAATCTTGTTCAACTTGACAAAGCTTGTGTTGATAATGTTAAGGAAGAGTGTGTTAGTGATATTCTTGTGAATCAAGTCATCGAAGGACTTTACTCTAGATTTAACATTGTGGTCAAGGATGATATTGTAAATGTTTGTGTAGGTACACCCAAAAACAAGTGGTTTAAGGGTGAGTGCTCTTATCACAAAAATAAGAAGCACATGTAAGATAGCTTTGAGGCTATATATCAATTGTGTTGAGAATTCTTGCTTACTAGCTTTGAATACTCCATGTATTGATATGAACTTGGTTATCTCACATCATGTTTGTTATGATGCTCAAAATTTGTTGATTAACTTTGAAGAAGTTCTTTTGTTATATGTGTTTATTGGGTTGAGATATTATGCTTTTTATACTCTTGTTGGAAACATAGTCAACTTGGTGTCATGAGGACATTCAAGGCAAGAGTGCTCATAAAAAAAGGGCGGAAGTATGATATTTGGTGAATATAATGTGCAAAAAGGTATCTCTATACTCTAATGCATGTTCTCTTAGATATTCATCTTTTGACTCAATTCTTGACATACATCTCATAGCATGTAATATTAGAGATTTTGTATAGCATACATATGGTTCTCATTGACATTTGCTATTTTAGGATCTAATAGTGACATTGTTCACATTGATCTTAACCTTGATGATTGTTTGTGTATAGTATATTGAGTGGCATTACTTTTGAAAATATGATCTTCATATTCTTTGAAAGCTACTCATTAGAGAAGTAATGATCTTGAATAAGTCTCTACTTATTACTCTTAGATCATGTGCTTATGAGCCATAAAATCTTGGTTTTCTAAAAATTACACCTTGCTTCTCTTATATGTTTTGCTAGTAGGTTAAGTTTAATAATATGTAAACATTGGATACACCTTGAAGTTTTTGTGCTTAAGTACATTTAAAATGACCTATGGTTAGTATCCATTTTGCTTCGGCAATTACATAGAACTCAACGAGCACCTTCATAAAAAGGGCTACACACATTGGTTGTGAAAGCTACCCAGTGTTGGAAAGAGCTACACCATTGTGATGAAATCTGTCATGAAGTAAATTTTGTTAATGTAAAAAAAAAATGGAAAAATCAAAGAAGTGTTGAAAGGAATTCATAAAAAAAAATCTTGGTTTCAAAGCCTAAAAAGAAAAGGAGGAAGGCTTAAAAAGAAGTTTAGTTGAAAATCAAATGAGCTCGGGTTGAAAAACAGAAATGGGATGACGAGCACATGCACGCACACGCTCATATGTGGAAATCTATTCTCTTAAAAGCAAAAAAATCCGGATGATAATCGGTTTGACTTTTAATGGAAAAAGCTTAAGATGAATAGTTGTTGGAAATTGTTTGCATGTTGATTATCAAACTACTTCTTGATATATATTTGAAGCATATCTCTCACACACACACTTTGTTTATGAGTATGATGATATCTTTGCAATTGTTGAAGAATTATAAGAGAATTTGAAAAATCTTTGTGTATCTCTCTTAGCATATGAAGCTTTTTTTGTTGATATTTCTTCAAATTGCTTGAATGTGTGATTGTGTGAACATTTTTGTGAACCTTATGCTATCATGAATCTTAGTTATAGCATTTATTAAGGGGGAGCATTGTATGCTAGACATTGTTCTCTTTTATGATATGTTCACATGCTTCATTTTGTTACATGTTGGCATATTTTGACTTAATGATACTTGTAAGATATTACTCACTATCTTTGTCCTGCATGATGATTCATTCTTAAGTCATATGTCATTGTGTTTATATATTTGTGACTAATATGTTTGTTTTGTCTTTCACTCACTTTTGTTGTATGTATATAGCATCTTATTTCACAAGAACAAATGAGAAGAACTAAGGTTACCGGAAATGGAAATCAATCGAATCCCATTGTGAAAGCCAAGTCTACCTCAAAGGGATCCAAAGCTTTAAGGTCAAAGGATTTAGGGATCTTTGTAACTAAAAAGATATTTCAAGAGAGAGACATTGACTTAGGTAAATGTAAAGATTCTTATGTTCTTAAATGCATTAATGTTCTTAAATGCATTAAGGTTAGAAATTGGGAATCTTGGGTGAGCATGCTAGGAATAGTGAATGACACTATTGTTAGAGAATTTTATCATGAATATAGAGAGAGTGTTACCTTATTGGATGCTTTGATGGAGATTAGGGGTGTTGTGTTTAGAGTTAATCCGGTAAACATTAACATGTTTCTTGGGCTATCTAGTGATATTGATTCAAACTTTCTAGATGTTGATATCATTGAGAATCTTAATATCATGGGTAGAACTCTATGTGACAATGCTTTTTTTGAGTGGAAAGGTAGATTATATATTAGTCAACATGAGTTATTTAAGGCAAGTGCATTTTGGTATCTTTTTATTTGCATAAATATTATTGGATCTTTGAATTCTACTGAGTTGAATAAAGACAAGATCAAAATAGTATATGCCTTGGTGACTATTCAACCTATAAACCTTGGGGATTTGCTTATGTTTTACTTAGATAATGCGGCTTTCTCAACTAGAGGAGATAAGAAGCTTGCATTACCGGGGTTTATAACTTCTTTGTGTTTAGCTCGTGGTGTTCAAAGTAGTGGAGATGATATGTTGGTACAACCCTTGGAAACATATAGTGATAAACTTGTGTCATACATGTCATATAAGGATAAGGGTAAGACATGTGATACTTTTGGACTATTTAGTAGTTTTACAAGTTGATTGTCAAGAGACTAGTATAAACATTCTTCCAGATTGGGCTTTACATTTGAAGAAGAAGGTTGATGAGCTTAGTGCTATAGTTGAAAAACAAAATGCTAGAATAAAAGAGTTGGATGAGTGTATTGCATCAAGTTCAAGACCACCTCTCATGCATTATATTTGGTCAACTACATGCACATCTTTCTTTGGTGGATCTAGTAGCTAGTATTTGAGTCTTATGGTGTGTTTCTTACCTTTTGGCATCATTTCATGTCAAAAAGGGGGAGAAAGAGTTGTTAAGAGTTGCTAGTTACTTAGTTTCCTTTTTATATTGTTTTTGTGAACTTTTAAACTTTCAATGGCATGTAATAATTCGTCTTAAGATTTGGTTAAGAACTCTTGTATTTGGCATGTATTGAGGGGGAGATACATGTATTTATGGACTTAATTGTATATTCTTATCATATTATATGTTGCCATTTGTTGTTTTTCTATTGTATATGCATTGTGCTTTGAGATGATTTGTAGGTTGCTTCAAGAGAAGATCAAGATGAAGTTCAAGAGTTGGTAAAGATTAGTTATAGGAATCTTACTCATTGTAATGTGAGGGAGTGATTTTGTGACCTATCTTCATTTTTATATTTGTAGTAAAGTTATAGGTGTTTTGACATGGAATTTTCCAAATGGGGAGATTGTTAGGTTTTAGTTTGTGTTCGCATTAATTCCATATCTAGAGTTGGTAAAGATTAGTTATAGGAATCTTACTCATTGTAATGTGAGGGAGTGATTTTGTGACCTATCTTCATTTTTATATTTGTAGTAAAGTTATAGGTGTTTTGACATGGAATTTGCCAAATGGGGAGATTGTTAGGTTTTAGTTTGTGTTGGCATTAATTCCATATCAAAATGATGTTTACTTGTAATGACTTAGTTGTTTAGGTTCATGATGATTCAAGCTTCAAGGAAAAAGAAACAACAAGTCAAAGCAAGTTCTAAGTCTTCAAGAGAAATGATGCAATATGGTTCTACAAAGGTATACTAAGACATTATCATTCTCTTACAAGGCTAAGGCACACACACACATATCATACATTTGTGTCCCTGCATCGTTGTGCATCTTTAAAGGCACACACACACACATATCATACATTTGTGTCCCTGCATCATTATGCACCTTTAAAGGCACACACATACAATTCATTCATATGTATCCCTGCATCGTTGTGCACCATGTATAACACATTCATACACTTTAAGATGAATGCTCATGCATTGGTTTGGAAAAAACATGTTTTGGAATATGCATGATTGGAAACTATCTCTATGTAGTTTGGATTCTAATGTGAATTGTATTTTTGTGTGTATATATTTGTATAACATGGATATTGAACTTGGATGTAGTCTTAAATCATTCTTGATTGAGTTCCGGTCATTTCGGTTACTCATACAATTGATTTCAAGTTCTAAGTCAAAAGATACTAAACTTTCAACTCATGTTTCATACATTGTCTTCGTCTTCGTATATCGAGTCGAATTATTATTTTCTGGATTGAGTATCTTATATGTCCATGTTTGTGTGAGAGTTATTGTTCGTAACCCGCAAACAGATTTGAATTCTGAGTTCGAAGGCCGGAGAACGGTCAAAGAACGAGAGGGAAGCGAGGGGAATGCACCATAGCCAAAAGGCCATAGAGGTGTGCATGCCCGAGATGGCGCGTGGCCATCTCGGCCGCACAACCTTGCTGCCCCGAGATGCCCACGTGCCATCTCAGGGGAGCACTAACAAGTGAGGGCAATTTGGTCTTTTCATCTTTCATCTTTCCCACTCCTTTATAATCTCTTTCCCTCTCACATTTCATTATAAGAAGAAATTCAAATAAAGTGTGCAGAAATTTTCTCTCTAAATTTGCTCACCTTCCAAACACCATAACATCTTCATTTAAACTCTGATTTGAGTGATTCAATGTTGAAAGTGTTCATCTATTCATCCTTCATCTTTTCTCCAAAGGTTTAAGTTAATTTTGCTGCTGTTTTTGGTGTCTAATTATACAAAAACGGGACTGCACCTAAATCAACTAAGTTATTGATTGTCTCTCAAAGTTTTCTTTTAAAACTTGGTCAATTGCCTTGGGTTTTCTTCTTCTACATATATTTGTATATTTTGAGTGTTTTGATTTGTGTTTTGAACACTTTCAAAGCTAGATTGAGTTTCAATTGAAATCATACATGTTGAGTTAGGTTTTGATTTTGTCTATGTTATCACATGTTTGGGATTGTATTGTGCTATATTTGATTCTAGGACTATTTTATGATCTTTGATTGTTTGATTTTGTGAAAAATAGTTCCTCACATGTATTAGGCTCTCTTGGCCGAATTTCTCATATAATACATGTGCTTATGTTCTTTTGAGCTATTCATGTGATTTGTTGAATCTATGATTAGGAATATGCTCTAGAACTTTTGCTTAAATCTATTTATCTTTGTCATATAATTTTAGCATGTTTTAGGTTTTTGTGATTTAAACTTGATCGTGTGATTTGTTGATCATATCTTTTGATTCAAGTTTAGATATATGCATGTATCTAGTTTGTGGTTATTGTTGAACATATCTTACATAATCTAGATTGATTACACATGCATGATAAACTAGACAATACGTGATTTGTGTAGTCATGCTCATGTCTAGTATTTTCCATAGGATGTGTTGATCACAACATTCTATGTTGCGTTCTTGTTTGCGTTTTGCTTTTATGATCACCTAGATGCCTTGTGAGAACGAAGTCTTGAGAATAGGTGTGAGATCTATGGTGTTGAGCAAGAAGTCTTGGCAAGAGGTGTGAAGCCTTGGATTGTCGAGCAAGGTAGTCTTGGCTAGAGGTGTGAAGCCTTGGATAGTCGAGCAAGAAGTCTTGTCTAGAGTTGGGAGAACTCGGATAGGTGAGCAAAGAAGTCTTGACTAGAGTCGTGAGGACTTAATTGAGCAAGAAGTCTTGCCTTGGGTCGTGAGGATCTGGATTAGGTGAGCAAGGAAGTCTTGACAAGAGGTGTGAAGCCTTGGATTGTTGAGCATAGGGCGACAACTTCTAGAGTAGGATATGAGGGTAGTTTCTAGGTGAAGAGGTCACTTGTAAGATTGTACTTGTCTTTATCTACTAGTGGATTTTGTTTGCCGGTGGCTGCTAGCCTGTGGATGTTTCCTCTTCGGAGGTTTACCATGTTATATCTTGTGTCAATTTTCTCTATCCCTATCTCTCTAATATTTGTATTGTGGATAGAACTCTGTATGTATGTTGACTTTATTTCTATAGATTAGATTGTGTATGTGTTACAATTACTTATTTGTATCACACTTTACACTTGTGTTTATATATTGATTAATTGTCTTCAATTAATATATATATTGTGATACAAGCAATCTAGAGGGACAAACTTTTGTTTGTTTCTAAGGGAGTCGAAAAAGGTATCTAATCTATTCACCCCCCTCTAGGTTAGCCTTGAGCATTTAACCGTTATTGTATTTTCAGGGGGGGGGACCTTTAAAGATATCAGGTTCATGTTATAGCTACATTCCAATTCGCTATGGAAGATTCGAACCCATCTGGAAGAGAAAAAAGGAAGATCACATAATCCACGCTCCCTCCCAAATGAGTGCCCACAAGATAATATCTACACTCTAACGAACATTAAAACCCGGCATACGTGTAAGGCAAGATATTGAGTCCAAATAGGAAACAAACTTATCTTCACCAAAGATATTCTCGAATCTGTTATTAATTCAATGTCAACAACTTTCAAATAAAGGATGCCACCCGATAAGGAGGGAACAGATTCTTAAGATCTTGGCGAGCGATTTACAACTTTAAACATACTTGGACCATGTATAAATAGGTCCAAGCATGTGAAGGAAAGGGATATTTTTTGTTTTTGGAGTCTTCGGCCAAAAATTTGTAATCAGAACACGGCTTCAACTATTATCTACTATTCGACAGGCACGAGGTTGCCACCATACTATATCCCGGAGAGATTAAGAGTGTTTAAAAGTCTTTTTGTAAGATATCCACAGCTGATAATAAAGCCATTATATTCCCGTCTTCATTGCACTTGTATTCATACATCCATATTTATTCTGTTAGGTTAGGTACCTAAGGTACCAACCCTGACCACCACCTACGTGGTAGTGGTATCGAGGGTGTTAGCCAAAATTTTTCACCTTGAGTAAATTCTCTGTTAACATATATTATTAAAACAAGGAGACTAACAAATTAAGAAAAACAAAACGTAGAAAACAAAAGAGCAAGAAGAAGGGTGTGCGGCCAATAGAGAAAAAAAGAAGAAGAAAAAAAGCTTTATATATATATTCATTCGAGGTTGGCCGAATTCTCCATACACAAAGCAAGAGTTGTTTTGAGATGTTTCTACTACCTTCATACAACCTCCAGAAGTATGTAACGTGCCTATACGCAGTTACTGAAACCTGAGAGATAGCGAGGATGATTCAGTGGTAAAAATCAGAAAGCAAATTCAAGAATTAAAGAAACGAAGGAGTTAACCTTGAGGTATGATTTTGAATCTTGCCATATTTATTCTAATATATCGTACACGGTTTATAAAGTCACTTAAATATTTTTTAAAAGTTTTTAAATTCCCTTCCGCTGTGCGTTTTGGGGCTTACAATAGTTTCATTTTTTGTCAAAATTCCCATGTAATTTCCAAAAATCCCCTTGCCATTAGTAAATTGTTAAATATTTGAAACATTAGTAGGTTAAATAGGTAAAATACTAAAAATTTGTGATTAAAAATATTAAAAACTAAATAAAAAAAATCTAAAACTTTTTTCTCCATCTTTTTCCTTTTTATCTCAAACTTTTTCTCTACCTTATTTCTTTTCTCTCTCCCCATATCTTTGTTTCTCACCATCCTATGTAAAGGGTGTTAAGGATGATAAAATAACCAATTGGGACCTCCCACGATGGATTGGGGATAGATTTCAATTTGGTAGGTATGAGAATAGACAGTAAAACTCAAAATGGGTATTAGAAGGGATGAATTTTATACCCCCCGCCCCGCACCCGCCCCTCTTAAAATATAATTTTTATATTTTTGTTATTTACTATTTTAAAAAAAATTAAGATTTAAACTACATTGTTTTAAATAAAGAGAAAATTATAAGTATATAAACTCTGGTGTTAATCGAAAATTTGCTTTGGGTGAAGAATTTCAATTAACACCCTCAACCAGCTACCTGGTAGGCTGCGGAGGGTGTAGCTCGTACCTTTGTAACTGAAAACTGGGCGAATATAATAGAGAAAATGAGAGGAGAATGCTATAATGAAAAGGTGAAGTGGGACTGCTTTATTGATTGTAAGAGTACAAACAGTGGTACAATTCTCTGAATCTCTCCCTCTCAGACATAACTGGCGATGACGATCTCGTACTTATCGATAAGTGGATATTTTCTCTCTTGCGATGGTGAAAAACTCTATTTTTTACCCACTACTAGTAGAAGTTAGATAAAAAATCGATCCTTTCTCTGTAATTTTGCACTCTATTTAACTCTCCCTCTCTTCTCAACCAAATCCCTAAAATTTAGACCAGTTGATTAACCGTGTTACTGGAATTGATTGGTGTTGATGGTGGATGTCAAATTATGTGAGAATTGCTCTAGTTGATTACATCATATTCTCGTTTAAGTTTAAATGAGAATCAATTGACTTGTGTAGTCTTGTTATGGCGCTTTAATGGTGAAGGGTCAACCCTTTTATTCCACATTGCTTTGAAGAGAATTTTGGCTTTGTATCCTGGTGGCCCGGTACCCTGATGTACCGGTCTACTGTCGTGACACTTGTTCTACTATGCTAGTGCTTTCTTGGTGACATCCTTCTTGCTAGGCAGGTAGGATACGTACCCCGGATGGGTTATGAACCGGTGTTGTGGTGAAAGAGTACCGGGTAGATATCATGTTATCTAGGTACCAGGTACGTGGTACCACGACTCTAGCTCTGCTTGATATCCGGTAGTATTGGAGAAGTGATGCTGACCTCTTTCCAGACAATGGTATTGACCTACCTTGGTTATATAGGAACCGGTCCCGATAGAGATCCTACTAGGTAGGTTTTACCACGTACCAGGCAGATGGAACATTCCTCTTTGGTCCCTCGTCAAAAAAAGGCTATCATACCTGGTAATGTAGCTTTACATATCTTTCATTTTTAATTTTAAGACAATCACAAAACACAATAAAAATTTCAACATTTTTACTTTGCGGTTTATGTTTATGATTAGGTGACTTAATCGATTTAAAAATGATTGAATGGACTTATTTAACTACCAATTTATATTTACTTTTAATGTTTATGAGATGATTTTCAACGCTTTATCGAAATTACTTTTTATATCATATGATATGATTTATATATATATATATATATATATATATATATATATATATATATATATTTAACCAATAGTTTTGATAAATAGGTAAATATGGCGGGGATGAGGAAAGCATTCCTTGTTCTACCCAACTCTGCCACTGCACACCCCACTCTATCTATTTATGGATTTCTGAATGACGTGAGTTTTCACAAAAGAAATGGGACGGGATGAGGAGCAGATCACCCCACCCTAGGCATAAATTTTCCCTATCGCCATCCTTACTGGGTGATGAGGGTGGTTGGTGCCTGGATGTTAGGGGTGTTTGGTGGCTGGATGTTTGGAGGTGGGGTGCTAGCTGGAAAACGAAAACATCATGAAACACTCAACGATTAGGTATTTAGAGATAGAGATACAAGGAACGGGAGGCTTAAGCCTCTTCTTGTTCACAGCTGGTATGTTTGTAGTCTTCCTCTCTTATGGAGATCCACTCATAAATCTCGATAGAGATGGATATTATTTATATATGGATCTCCATCAACTCCATCATTTTTTTCTTACGTTTTTAGTTTTGTTTTAAGAATTTTTTGTGTTAAATATGGACGGTGGAGATCTATCCCCTCTTTTTTTAATTGTTTTTTTAGATGGACGGTGGAGATCCGTATCACTTACAAATATATATATATATTTATGTTTGATTATTTAATATTATTACTTTACAAATATCTTGAAGGGTAAAATAATTTTTTGCTTCAAAATCGTAACATATGGTAATAAAAGGCCAATTTTGGAGACAAACGAAACTACGAGAAGTATTTTGAAGAGTATATCGAACTACTGGAGATTTTAATAATATTCCAAATTTTTTATATAATTATAGAATCATCCCCGAGTACAAGCTCTTGTATTATCATTAATTTCTTTTACAAGTTAAAATATTTTTGAAATTAATTGTATAATAAAGTTTAGCTCTCTCTAAAGCGAATTTGTGTGATTCAAAGTCTATCAAATCTTTCAGGAGACTTTGCAAATATTTATGATCTATCAAATATTTCTAGAGATTCTACAAGTTGAAAGAATCTTTTCTATAGAATGTAAAAGAGAAATTTTTAGGATTTTTTTTTGAATTATCAGATCCCTAATTTTTTTTTGTTTTTTTTTAATGTTAACCAAAAATTCACTCGGGGTGAAGAATTTCGATTCGAGACCACTACCAGTGAAGTGGCGGCCGGGGTCGGTACCTTTGGTACCTAGTTTGAATATTCGATAGATAGTATGATGGTGAATGATAGCTCGAAATATTAAGACATGGGAGGGAAAATGATACTACTTTATTATTGAATCATATGGTGCATGCAGAAATCATTCAGATGCTCTCAGTCTCTCTGGGGTACAACAGGTGTGGTGCTTCGTGCCTGTTGAGAAGTAAATAACAACTATAGTTGTGTTCATCGAATAGAATTTAGGCAAAAGTCAGATCACTTACTGTTTGTCCCCTGTTCGATCCCCTATTCTCGTGCATGCTTGGGCATATTTATGCATAGTCCGACTATGTTAAACTCGTGATCCTCCCACCATTATTTTCTGAATCAAATCCCTCTTTATTGGGAAGGAGTTTCTGTTTGAATGTTAATGATGATAGAATCGAGAATATCTGGGATAGAGATAATTTTGTTTCCTCTTTGGACTCAATCACTTGCACTACACGTACACAGTGTTTCAATGTAATTTGGAGAGTGAAGGTGATCCTGTATATTACACTGGTGAGATGCGTCATGGAGGTCACCGAATATGACTTTCACTGTTTCGAAGGGTGACATAGATCCATGCTCTTATCTTGAAATTAGAGTTTGATATGACATTTACATATCCTTTTGGAGCTTGAAATAACCATGTTAGTGCCTATTAGTGATGCAGAGCTTCTGCAAGCTTCCCCCTACTTGCCTAGATAGATTTGATTCTTCCTTCGACGAGATAGAGTGATACTGTAGTATGTGCTTGATGCCTTATAGGTCTCTCTCTATGTCTGGAGAGGATGGCAGGCTTCTTGGGAGGTTACGAGGTAATTTCGACCTTGGGGAGCCTGAGTCGTCCTGTATCGGTCTTGCCTTGGGTTTTATTTCGATGTAAAGAGCTCGATCTGATCATGTCAAGCTTCACCTGTGGTGTTCCCAAGGCACGACGACCTTTCATTGCTTCTGCAGGGTCACCCAATAGCTCAACTCCGAAAACCTCTGCACCATGCTAGGTAATCTCAGATTTGGACGCTGGCTAGGAGAGTGGAAATTTTTTCTTTGGTTCATAGCCAAATTTGGCTATTAACAGAAGTCCCTCTGACTTGAACACCGGTGATTGAGTTGGGGTTAGAGTCAGACTTTCCGTTTTAATTGGGAAATATTCCCTCATTTATTGTTACCAGAATCTTGGCGGAAATCCTCTCATTAAATGCATGAGAGACGTGATGAGCAGAGTCCCGTGCATTTCCCACAATAATCCGGCTGCGTTACACTAGCCCCAGAGATTCGAGGTATTCTTCACCGAAGATTTTCCTTCGCCGTCACCGACGTCACATGTTACTGCTCCATTTACCTATATTTAAACCTAGTTGTTTCATTGTCTTCTCCACGCTTTCTTTTTTTCAACGAGAAAAAAAAAACCTTTCTTTCTTTACCTTCTCGAGCAACGCCTTCATCTTTTCTTTCGTCTAACTTGAAACCTTTCTTCACCATGTCGAAAGCCAGCCGTGATTTGGTTGACTCCATAGTAGATGGCGAGGAGGTCACTAGTCTCGCCCATAGGAAATGAAGGAAAAAGAACTTTGACAGCGATGACTCTCCTCCTAACGTCGCCGATCGAATAGGAATGTGGCTGAATCTGAGACTATCTTAAGAGCCAATATCTTCTAAAACTACTTGAACCCGAGGTTTCCTGTAGCTGATTCTTTTGATCCCCATAGGGTGAATCTGTACCTACGTATCTCTGCTACCACACCTTGTAAGTAAAATAAGACTGAACCACCTTGCTTCCTTTTATTATCTAGCTTGGTTATGACATTTTTTTAACAGTTTTTGTTGTTGCTCCAGCTTTCCGTGAAAACCAGCTAGAGCTACCAGATTGACCCGGGGAATCTCTTTGGTTGCTCCGGAGAAATAGGGGCCAATTGTTCTAGCTGGGATGTCACCTGCTCCTGCTCCATCCCATTCCCATCTTAGGTCCAAGATGGCGCTCCTCGCATCGCAAACTTCCAAGGTGCGAAGTAAGGGGACCTCTGCTTCTTATGATGTTGATGCAACTATTTTTGCTAGTTTTTCTGTTGCTCCCTCTAATGCTGTTTTTACTTCTTCCGCTATCGTGGTTAACTTACCCGATGTTTCTACCCCTCTATCTACTAACCCAACTCCTCGAGCTTCGGTGGAATTCGAGACTGGTGTTGAGGAGGTTCTGCCCATTCTCCCTCAACATCAACCGATCTCTGCTATACATGATGAGGTCTTGGGACAGTTTGTTGCATCCTGCCCAGGTGGTATCCTTTCCCTGATGGTTTCAATGCCCGTGGATATCCTGATAACCAAGGGGTCCACTCTTTTGGCCGAGGTAACCATCTTCTTTAATCTTTTCTTGAGTTGGCTAGCTTAATCATTTTCTAACTTGGGCTTTTCAATTTGTATGCTTTCAAATTCAATATGGTCGTGGGTTATCAGGTGGCCTCTCTTCATGACTGTGTGACAAAAGCTGAGGCCGAGGCTAAGAGGCCCATGGGATTACTTGCATGAGCTTTAGCTCTAGTGTAGGAGATGACATCCAGCTAGAGGGGAATGGAGGCAGAGCTGACCGAGCTTCACTATGACTATGAGAGGCTGAAGCGGTCATTCGATTAAGAAACTCTTCAATCGGAATGCCGGGCTAAGCAGAGGCACTCTTGGAAATCTGAAGCCAAGATGCAAGACATCGAGAACCAGAGCCTACATGCTTATGTGGCCAAGCTGCAGGCCAAAGTGGATGCCTCTTTCAGTGATGGGTATTTTTATGCCTCTTACCAGGTTGCTGAGGCTATCCCTCTTCCCTTTGATTTGTCAGTTATTGCTAACTGGGACAGAGAGAAGATTATGACCAAGGCCGCAGAGATGTCTCATCTTGATGGCGATGGAGCAGAACCTTCAAACGTGGTTAGAATCGGGAAACAACCGGTCGTGGCAGATCTTCCCCTTCCTCCCCTAGCCCTTCCAATCTCAGGTCCAGAGGAATCTTCAAACGGGGTTCAGCCTACGTAATTTGAGAGGGGTCAACAAGAAACTCAGGAAGGAGCCAGAGACCATTTTAAAGAGCTTTCCAGAGTAGAGTTGGAGGTTGAACGCAGAACAGAGGTAACAACTACCCTTCTAGATGCTGCCATTCCCCTATAGGTTATGACTGTGGTTAATAAGGTCGTGAAGGAGGACCAAGTCGGACATCAGGAGGAAGGAGTGGTAGTCGTGGCAAACCAAGATAAGTAACCACTTGATAGAGGGGAAGCGGGAAAAAATCAACAAGGAGAGGGAGCAGCGGGAAGGGACCAAGAGGACGCTGGAGCTTGACATGACCTGTCTTGATTGCCTAAAAAGAGGGGTGGGCACCATACTTTACTCATGATCAGTTTCATCTTATTTCTTTCTTCTTTACAAATGTTGCTCAGAATTAGGGGTTGGGCCCCATAAATGACAGATGTAGCCTTGCAAGGGGATAGGCTCCCTTATCATTAATGAAAATATATTATGACTTTCTTTGTACTTGCTTTGATGATCCTTGTTAAGTGTAAGCTTACTAGCCAGGTAAAAGTCCAACTTCAATTTTCAGTACTTGGTAGGAATCCATTTCTTGGAGAGGAGTCTTCTTGCACTGAGTCTTGCATATTTGATGATTCCTCGTTCAAACTTTAACCTGGCGGTATAAGAAGTCGCACATTTATGAAAAACCATTGGTTAGTAGTAATCAGGTATTTTATACTCAGGCGAAAGCTGTGTGGTAACAACGTAGATACCCCTTCTCCCGATATTCGGGTAGGTATCCTGTGATGACAGCCTCAATCCAAAAAGAAAATCTGTATTAAAGCTTAGATCCATCTCGGGGTGTGGCAACCCGCCCGAGGCATCAGGAAGGCTACCTAGTTATCTTGGTCTCGAGATCTGGGTGGCAACTATGCTCTTACACTCATACCCTTCTTAGGGGTGGTAGCCCGACCAAGGCATCAGAAGAGCTATCTGGCTATCTTGGTCTCGAGATCTAGATGGAAACTATGCTCTTACACTCAGACTCTTCTTGGGGGTGGTAGCCTGACCAATGCATCATGAGAGCTATCTAGCTATCATGGTCTCGAGATCTGAATGACAACTATGCTCTTACACTCAGACCTTTCTTGGCGGGGAGAGGGGGCTGGTGCCTGACCAAGGCATCAGGGATAGTAAGAGGGCTTCCCTGACTGATCCCTGGTGTCAAGGCGGTTATGGAAAATTTGCTCGTAGAGAACATAATCGGATATGAGATGGAGAAATTAATTGTAGACTTTATTGATGATCAAAACGGAGTACATTGTTATTGAGAACTTTATTGAAACCTAAATGGAGGTAGTCTACTCCAGAGTCCGCTGCCTAGGGATAGAGCTTCCTCAAATGCTTAGCATTCCAGGTATGGTCGATCGGTCGACCATCCATGTCTTTGAGCTTGTATGCCCATTGCGGACCACTGCTTTCACCAAATATGGCTATTCCAGTTGGGTTCTAGGACCCCATCCGACCTTTTACGTGTATTCAGGGTCACTTTCCCGAGAACCAAATCCCATCCTTGAAGTTCTTGGCTTTGATCTTTCTATTGAAATACCTAACGATCTTGCTTTGGTAAATCGCCACCTTCTCAGGTACCCGGCTTTGTTTCTTTTCTAGGAGAGCTAGACTGGCTCGGAGCTTGACCTCGTTGCTTTCTGGTTCAAAGTGTTGTACCGTGAACGAGGTTAGTTTATGCTCGATGGGAAGGATTGCTTCGACCCTGAAGTCTAGAAAGTAAGGTATTTCTCTAGTAGCCATTCTTTTCGTGGTTCGGTATGCCCAAAGAACATCGGGGAGCTCCTCAGCCCGCTTGCCTTTCTTCTACTGTAATTTCATTCTTAACATCTTCTAGATAGTCTGTTAGTTGATTCAACCAGCCCATTAGTTTGAGGGTGAGCTACTAAGGCGAACCTGAGGTCGATTCCCAAGCCTTCGCAAAAGTTTTTTGAATCGGGCATTATCAAACTGCTTGCTTAGGTCGGCTATTAAACAAGTGGGGTCCCGAACCTGGAAACCACGTTGGTCTTGATGAACTTTATCGTATTTTCTTCTAAAATCTAGGAGAGAGGTCGCGCTTCGACCCATTTTATGAAATAATCGATTGCCATAATAACGTTCTTAGCTTGCCTGAGAGCGGTAAGAAGAGGACCAATCAGGTTGACCCCCCACATAGCGAAGGGTTAGGATGAACTAAGAGATTATAGCCACTCTGGTGGTAGGTGATTCAAGTTCGAGGTCCTCTGGCATGGTTCACATGATTGTACGAACCTTTTTGTGTCTTGGTGAATGGTTGGCCAGTAATACCCCATGTGGAGCACTTGATTTGCTAAAGCCTCCCCACCAATATGATTACCGCAGTCCACAGAATGGACCTTTCTTAATGCCCAACTAGCATTGTCCGAATGAAGACATCGAAGTAGAGGAAGGGATTTACCCCTCCGATAGAGATATCCATCTATCAAGAAATACCAAACTGACAATCTTTTAACTTTTCGGGCTTGGTCGGGGTTCTCTGGAAGCTTTCCTTCATAGAGGTTGTTAATAGAAAAATTTGGCTAGGGACCAAAGAATAATTTGCCACTTCCCTGCCTTCCTACAAGGGTCCAAATTCGGGCTTGCATGATAGGGTATCAAGGTCCCTGAGGTCAAGCTACCACACAATCCTACAGGAGCAAGGCGAGGCTGCCCATACCATCAGAGCATCTCGCACGTGTCCAGGCTTACCAAATAAGGCCTGACAAGACCGCGTCAAGCTTCTTATACCAGGATAAAAGCCTGAAGCTAGGTCAGCTTGAAAGGACCTAGGTCCCCCGACATCAAGGTATCTCGTGACACTCTCCTAGAGCTTGCTACTATCTCTATTTTCACTAGGAGACCTTCAAGGTGCCGAACTTTCCTTGTAAAGGCCCTTTTGCCTCGTCGAGGTAAAATCTCGACCTCTTCGAGCATTAAAGGAAGAAACCCGTAAAGCATCATTAACACCAAAAGCGCCAAGATCCACTATAGATCCTGGCATGGTTAAATCAAGTAGCAAGAGCTGTACTCGAACGTACCTCTCCACCCTTCCAGAAGCAAGCCAATGTTGCTTGTTTATGGCGAACACCTTACAAGGGCTTTCTAGCACAGTCAAATCGAGCTCTACCGAAAGCCTTCTAAGGTCGAATCAAGCTCTATAGAACCAGATTGGTACCTTAAGGTATCTCGCCCTCAGATCAATACCCAAGTACTTGGATACCAGTTTCGAGACCCATCTGGGGTACGCCACCTCCGTAAGGTAGGGAGAATAATATCAATAAGGTACCGCGCCACCAGAATATTGAACCAGAGTTCTCCTCCAAGAGAGAGGGTTGACTTTCATGATTACCATTAATGAGGTCAATCGTATTAATAGAGGTAGTCAGCCCTATTTAACGAGGTCAACCGTATTAATAGAGATAGTCAACCCTATTAATGAGGTCAACTATATTAATAGAGGCAGTCCCAATTAATGACATGATCAACACCATTAATAAGAGAATATTCAACTCTTTAATGGCCATCATTAGTGAAAGAGTCCAAAGAGGAAACAAATACCTTTCCTCTAAGATATCCTCCACAACCGATTATTGGGGGTTAACTATAACAGAAAATCCTGTCTATCAAGGAAGGAAGAGTCGAAGAGGAAACAATTATATCTTCTCCAAGAAAATAGCTACAAGCCGATCAACTACATAAAAGGAAGAATCGTATTCGATAAGGAAACAAAGACTAATTGAAGAGTCCTGGACTAGCACGCCAAGATAGTCACATTGTATAAATATGCTTGTAAAAGGCATATTGGTAGGGCCCCGATCGATGACAGAAGACGCATGCTTATTTTAAAGTTATCTATAAATCGTCATTGTATGTGTACCCCAACCAGGAAAATACCGGTATCAGTAAACACCCATTGTTGTAAGCTCCCCGGCGCATATACGTTGTACTACTTTGACATCTTTGTAACCTCCTCGAAGCATCGCATGATATATATATACAAGGAAGGGTATTCCTCCTTCCTCTGGATACTGCCTAAGGATTTTTCAGCATGTGATCACTCGTGATGCTTTTTCCCCCTTTGGTCAGTCCACCTCCATCTACATAAGACTTGTGTTTTTCCTAGTATCTACTGTATTACGCATGTGTGTATGAGGGCTAGGTACCTACCCCATTGGTCCTAGCTCTCTAATCTTTCTTACATGAGATCGGGAAACCATATGCATTGATACAACTTCGTATTAGCTCGCCATGAGTTTACATCTCTTTCTATTTCGGTATCCGTAATAGATCTCATGTGATTACCATCACCAGGAGAGCTACACCGCACTCCCGGTGCCCTATACCAAATCAAATCCTTCCAGGAGGATCACCATTACTAGGAGAGCAGCACCGCACTCCTGATGCCCTGGACCGGATCAAATCCCTCCAGAAGGATCACCTTGACTAAGAGAGCTAGATAGCCCTCCTAATTCCCTGGACTGGATTAATCCCTCCAAGAGGATCGCCATAGTATTTCGACAGCGATCTTCTTATGACTAGAGGTTGGTCGGGGAAGCCCCCTCACTACCTTTGATGCCTTGGCCGGGCACCACCTCCCTCCAAGAAAGGTTTGATGTAAGAGCATAGTTTCCATCTAGATCTCAAGACCAGGGATTGATCGGGGAAGCCGCCTCATCATCCCTGAAGCCTTGGTCTGGTGACCTCCTCCAAGAAGAATCCGATTGTAAGTGCATAGTTGCCATCCGGATCAAAATACCAGGATATAGCTAGATAGCGCTCCTGATGCCTTGGTCGGGCTACGACCCTTAAGAAGGGTCTGAGTGTAAGAGCATAGTTATCATCCGGATCAAAATACCAAGATATAGATAGATAGCACTCCTGATGCCTTGGTCAGGCTACGACCCCTAAGAAGGGTCTAAGTGTAAGAGTATAGTTACCATCCAGATCTCGAGACCAGGAAAATAGCTAGATAGTGCTCCTAATGCCTTGGTCAGGCTATGACCCCCAAGAAGGGTCTGAGTGTAAGAGCATAGTTTCCATCCGGATCAAAATACCAGACATAGCTAGATAGCACTCCTGATGCCTTGGTAGGGCTACGACCCCTAAGAAGGGTCTGAGTGTATGAGCATAGTTGCTATCCAGATCAAAATTCCAGGTGTTAATAGCAAAATTTGGCTAGGGACCAAAGAAGAATTTTCCACTTCCCAGCCTTCCCAAATTCATGCTTGTATGACGGAGGTATCAAGGTCCTCGAGGTCGAGCTACCACACGATCCTAGAGGAGCAAGGCGAGGCCTGCCCATACCATCTGGGCATCTCGCACTTGTTCAGACTTACTAAATAAAGCCTGAAGAGACCGCGTTAAGCTTCTTACACCAGGATAAAGCCCGAAGCTAGGTCGACGTGAAAGAACCTGGGTCCCCCGACATCAAGAGGCACTCCTACCTCATCGAGGTATAATCTCGACCTATCCGAGCATAAAAGGAAGAAGCCCGTAAAGCCTCATCCTCACCAAAAATGCTAAGATCCACTGTAGATCTTGGCATGGTTAAATCAAGAAGCAAGAGCAGTACTCGAGCGTACCACTCCACCCTTCCAGAAGCGAGCCAAGGTCGTTTGTTTATGGCAAACACCTTACCAGGGACTACTAGCCAAGCTCGCTACCCCGCTAGGAAGCCTGTACAATTAGGTCAAGCTCCATGATAAAGCTCGGCGTAGCTAAACCAAGCTCCTAGCTACAAGGTTGGAACCCTATGGGATATTTCGCCCCTAAAATGGTTAGCACAAGCTCCATGGGAAGACCAACATCTAGCTACGTGACAATCGAGAGGTCCACGGGGAAGCCCGCCAGTGTACTAGATCCTAGGGTACCTCGCCCTCAAGGAATATCAAATGTCACCTCAGGTAACCTCCATGGAGTAACTCTCCAAAGTGACATGCAAAACTATAGCTCTCCTCTTGGCAACGTAGGAAGAAAGGATTGGCTTCCATGACATTTAAAGTACCATTAATGAGGTCAACCTCATTAATGGAGATAGTCAACCCAGTTAATGATATGATCAACACCATTAATAACAGAATATTCAACTCTTTAATTGCCACAATGAGTGAAAGAATCCTAAAAGGAAACAAATGCATTTACCTCCAAGATATCCTCCATATCCGATTCTTTAGGGTCAACTACAACAGAAAATCCCGCCTATCAAGGAAAGGAAAGTCCAAAGAGGAAACAATCACATCCCCTTCGAGATATTAGCCACGATCCGGTCAACTACACTAAAGGAAGAATCGTACTCAATAAGGAGAGGAAGATTGAAGAATCCTGGACTTGCACGCTAAGGTGGTCACCATTTATAAATACGCCTGTAAAAGGCATAAGAAGGGAATCGGATCAATGATAGAAGATACATGCTTCGTTTAGAGATCTCTCGACATCGTCAATGTATATGTTACCTTTACCTAGAATATACTGGTATCGGTCTACATTTGACCGCCATTGTAAGCTCTCCAGAGCGACTACTTTGTTTTACATTCACCATTCTTGTAAGTTCCCCGGAGCATTCTTTGATATATACATAAGGAAGGGTATTCCCCCTTCCTCCGGATATTGCCTTGGGGTTTTTTAGCATGTGATCATTCGTGATGCTTTTTCCCCCTTGGTCAGTCCACCTCCCTCTACAAAAGACTTGTGTATTTCCTATTGTCTACTGTGTTACGCATGTGTGTAGGCGGGCTAGGAACTGACCTCATTGGTCCTTGCTCTCTAATCTTTCTTACATGAGATCGGAAAACAACAACGAAGACCTAAGGAAATGAAGCTAGATTCCTACCCCGCTGGACCTAGCGCTCTTATCCTCTCATCTATAAGCCAAAGTTGTAAGTCAAGATGAGGAGAAACCACCCAGACCAGCTTGATGGAAGTCGATGAGCTCCCCCGTATCATCTCTGTGGCAGAAATCGATCTCTCCAACACTGGAGCTAGATAAGCCCCCCTTCTTTACTTGCTATCTAGATCGGGGAATTACAGGAACAGCACCTCTGGTACCATGAAGCTTCCCGCGAGCCACCAATTTACTCACCATAGAAACCCGGCATCCCTCTTTTCCTACCTTATGAACCCCAGGTGGGATGACTCCTCCTTCTACCTACCACGAAGCCCTACGGGGGGGATGGCTTGTCTCTTCGAGCTCCCTAGATCTACTACATAAGCACGACGCCCGATGGGCGGGATGTTTTGTCTCCTACCTACGATTTCATCCTTCTTCATATTCATACAAGATCAGATCAGGTATCAACGGTACCGACTCCGGCCACCACTTTTGCGGTAGTGATCTTGAGGGAGTTAATGGGGATTTCTCATCCTAAATAAATTTTCCGTTAACACTTTCTGGCACCGTCTGTGGGAAACTTCCAGACCCCTTTTGAAAGCCTCTATGTTTCTACATGAGTATCCTTATACTATCGAGGTAACGGATTCATTATTCATGAATATCATTTACTATATACGATGTCTTTTCTCCATATTTGTCTACATCGCCTATGCATCGCATGTGGTGCTCATTTTATCATTTAACGAGTTTCATTCATTGTGGAGCAAATATGGTACGTGGGATTCCTGGTGGAACCAGTTCATTATGCTACTCCAATGAAGTGAACCTGCTTAGATAATCGTGGAGCTCCAATACAGTAGCTCCCCGCTTAAAGATCTCCTATATAGCTGAACCATTTTGATACATCGAGAGCTCCTATACAGTAGAACTGCACCTCTCCTACTTTTCTACAGCAGATTCGCTCCGCCACCAGTGTATCACTTATCCAGCAGATCCACTGGGCTTCGACCTGTTCATACGGATCCCCTTATGACTCCTGATCCGCCCTTCGTAATTTCCCAGGTAGCTGTAGCAGGTCAACTCAGGAATCCAAGAAGCCAACTCAGCTGTGTAGCCTTTATAGCAACATCACCAGTAGAGGCTTAATGGCTCCTCACTTTTTATACAGGGCCTGTCAACGCCAAAGTGAGCCACTGAGCTCCTGATTCATTCCACCAGGGTTCAGAGCCCTCTCTCAGTTGCTGGGGACTTCTAGGATTCCGAGCATGCATCTGGACCAGTACCTTCGGTGGCCTTGCTCTATGTTTATCGAGCCATTCACCGCCCTAGCAAGCCATCAAAGCCCGATCCGATCGAGGAGGTCTCAGAAGCTTCCCACCTTTGGTAATGCTACCTACTTGCCTAAGCAAGCTTCCAGACCGGTAGCACCGCTACAAGACCGGTGGTTTCGCTCCATGTTTATCGGGTCATTTAACCCCCTAGCAAGCCACCGAAGCCTGATCTGATCGAGGAGAGCCCAGAGGTTTCCCATTATTGGGCCTATCAACGCCCAAATGAGCCACTGAGCTCCTGATTCATTCCAGCAGGGTCCAGAGCCCTCTCTCAGTACTGAGGACTTCTAGGATCCCGAGTATGCATCTAGACTAGTACCAGACCGTTGGCTTTGCTCCTAGTGTACTGCCCATTCACCGCCCTAGCAAGCCACTGATGGCCGATCCGATCGAGGAGGTCTCAGAAGCTTCTCACCTTTGGTAAGGCTACCTACGTGCCTAAGCAAGCTTCTAGACCGGTAGCACCGCTACAAGACCGGTGGCTTCGCTCCATGTTTACCGGGCCATTCATCGCCAGAGCAAGCCACCGAAGCCTGATCAGATCGAGGAGCTCTCAGAAGCTTCCGACCTTTGGTAAGGCCACCTACGTGACTAAGCAAGCTTCTAGACCGGTAGCACCGCTACAAGAATGGTGGCTTCGCTCCATGTTTACCTGGCCATTCATCGCCCTAGCAAGCCACCGAAGCCTGATTAGATCGAGTAGCTCTCAGAAGCTTCCTACATTTGGTAAGGCCTCCTACATGCCTAAGCAAACCTCTGGACTAGCAGCCTCATTGTAAGGCCAAGTGGCTCCTCACTTCTTGTACAAGGTCGGTCAACGCCCTAGTGAGCCACTAAGATCTCGATCCATCCCAACATGGTTAAGAGCCCCCTTTCAAATTGCTGGGGACTCCAAAGATCCCAAGCATGCTTCTAGACCAGTACCAGACATGTGGCTTTACTCCTAGTGTACCAGGCCACTCACCGCCCTAGCAAGCCACTGAAGCCCGATCCGATAGAGGAGGTCTCGGAAGCTTCCCACCTTTGGTATGGCCACCTACGTGCCTAAGTTAGCTTTTAGACCGGTAGCATCGCTACAAGACCGGTGGCTTCGCTCCATGTTTACCGGACCATTCATCGCCCTAGCAAGTCACCGAAGCCCGATCTGATCAAAGAGCTCTCAGAAGCTTCCTACATTTGGTAAGGCCACCTACGTGCCTAAGCAAGCTTCTAGACCGGTAGCACTGCTACAACACCGGTGGCTTCACTCCATGTTTAGCGGGCCATTCATCGCCCTAGCAAGCCACCGAAGCCCGATATGATCGAGGAGATCCCAGAGGTTTCCCACTCTTGGAGGGTTCAAAGCTTTTTCTCAGTTGTTGGGGGATTCTTAATATCCTAAGTACGCCTCTGAACCGGTACCAGACAGGTAGCCCATCTCCATTCATATATGGTCATCCAATGCTCAAGTAAGTCACCGCTCATCACGGAGGGGTCCAAAGTGTTCTCTCAGTTGCGGGAAACTTCTAGAATCCCGAGCATGTCTCCAGGCAATTACTAGGCCGGTGTCTCATCTCCACTTGTTTAGGGCCATTCATCTCCCTAGCGAGCTACCTTGGTCCCGATCTACCTCTCTGAGCCAGCACCCACCTACCTTGGTAACACCAATCAGAACCTCAACTTTGACAGATTCAAAGGTTGGCAGGCTCGAAGCCCCTCATGCATCTATAACAGTTGAGGACTTCTAGGTAGTTCCTACCTCAATACGACTAGACATGAAAGAAGAAATGATAACCAAATTCCTCCTTATCATCTGTGCATCCATCATCTCAATAAGGTCCGACTTCAGTTGGAACAGACCCATGAAACTCTCAACTTTCTCTGTGATCTACTTAAGGTATCCATCCTCCAACGATGATCATGTTAGAAGGAAGAAGAGCTCGAGCTGCCTAGCAAGCAACACAGAAGCGTCCTTCAGCAAATGAAACACCCACCTTGGCTCCCAAGGTAGCCACGTTACCATGCAGAGTTTAAACCACTCCCTCAAGAGTTTACCTCCTCCTTCAGAGCAATCCACGTATGACACGACGCATGGACCTGAGTCTCTCCACATCTTATGCATGTTGGATTCACTCTCGGGATCCCTACTTATAAGCTATGGTTTCCTCAATTCTGGTCATTCAGAACAACTGCGTCCCTCACTACCGTGGTCAACTCCTCCACCTTTTGGTTTGACGTCACCTAAGAGAGTAGTTTTCTCCATCCGAAAAATCTACTTCTGGATCAACCGGGGCTTACCTGCCATAAAAACAACCGCCTCAGTTGTGGTCTTCACTTAAGGGAGAAGCTCTCATTCGAATTGATCATCTGCTGCATCATGATTTCGAGCCCGGGTCTGCTTCAGCAACCCAAGACTTGCCAGCAAAGAGGGGAACATACACAACCATCTCAACAGCTTTCTTCTTAATCCCCTTCCTTTTTCGTCCATCAATGACTCTTAAGTCAAATGGGGGGAAGTAGGGCCAGCTATACTTGGAAGGTTGTGAAGAAGTAACCATCCGCCTTGGCTGGCACGAGTTCGACCTTAGCAAACACCAGCTTGCTCTCGAAGATTATCATACCGATGGCTCCTCTCGGTTTGTAATGGGCCTTCCAATGAACTAGTGAGCCACCGAGGTCCTGATCCATTCGGAGAGCACCCAGATGACCTGATTAGTTCAAAACGGAGTCCCGAGCTCCATTACGATTTTTGAAGGCTCTCATCTACCCCAATCGGACTTCCAAACCGGTTACATCACTGGGGGACTTGAAGCTCAATATTTTCCCAATACTCCAATGTGATGGGCGATGGCCCTAACATCATCTCAAGAGATTCTACTCGTTAAAGAACTACTAGAGCAAGACTGGTTATCAACCAATACAACCACGTATTGATACAACTTCATATTTGCTCGCCATGAGTTTGCATCTCTTTCGATTTCGGTATCCGTAGTAGATCTCATGTGATCACCATCACTAGGAGAGCCACACCGCACTCCTAATGCCCTAGACCGAATAAAATCCCTCTAGGAGGATCGCCATCACCAGGAGAGCTCCATAGCCCTCATGATGCCCTGGACTGGATAAATCCCTCCGGGAGGAACGCCATGGTATTTCGACAATGATCGCCTCGAGACCTGGAAATAGCTAGATAGTGCTTCTGATGCCTCGGCCGGGCACCACCCCCGCCAAGAAGGGTATGAGTATAAGAGCATAGTTACCATTCAGATCTCGAGACCAGGGATTAATCGGGGAAGCCCCCTCATCACCCCTGATGCCTTGGTCGGGTGACCTCCCCCCTAGAAGGATCCGAGTATAAGTGCATAGTTCCCATCCGGAACAAAATACCAGGATATAGCTAGATAGTTCTCCTGATGCCCTGGACTGGATACATCCCTCCAGGAGGAACGCCATGGAATTTCGACAATGATCGACTCGAGACCAGGAAATAGCTAGATAGCGCTCCTAAAGCCTAGACCGGGCACCACCCCCCGCCAAGAAAGGTCTTAGTGTAAGAGCACGGTTGCCATCCAGATCTCGAGACCAGGGATTGATCGGGAAAGCCCCCTTATCACCCCTGATGCCTTGGTCGGGTGACCTTCCTCAAGAAGGGTCTGAGTGTAAGAGTATAGTTACCATCTAGATCAAAATACCAGAATATAGCTATATAGCCCTCCTGATGCCTTGGACCGGATTCATCCCTCCAAGAGGATCGCCATGGTATTTCGAAAATGGTAACCTCGAGACCAAGATAGCTCGCTAGCATTCCTAATGCCTTAGTCAGGCTACCACGCCCAAGAGGGATTTGAGTATAAGTGCATAGCTGCCATCCGAATCCCAGGACCAGGGTAGCTAGCATTCATGATGTCTTGGTCAGGTGACCTCCCCTAAAAAGGATCTGAGCGTAAGAGCATAGTTGCCTGCTAGATCAGAACAACCAAAAAGGTCATCCTGCTACCTTGGCCGGGCCTACCTCGCTAGGAAGGATCTAGATGGCATAGATGCCTACCTGGATAATTTCACCAGCTTGTCTAAGTACCGCGATTTGGGGAAAAGGAATTCTAGGTACCCATGTTAACCACAGAAGCTTCATCCGACATGATCGAGCAATACGCTTATTTATTTTGCAGGAAAGAATAGCACCTCGGTTCTCTAAGACTGGGAGCAATTCTGGCTACAAGTAAGAAGCGACAAGCAAAATTCTTCATGTAGTACAAGATTCAGACTCCAACCCCAAATACTTACCGGTGTTCAAGTAAGAGGGGACTTCTGTTAATAGCAAAATTTGGCTAGGGACCAAGGAAGAATTTTCCACTTCCCACAAAAGTCCAATTCGGGCTTGTATGACATAGGTATCAAGGTCCCCGAGGTCGAGCTACCACACGATCCTACAGGAGCAAGGCGGGGCCGCCCATACCATACAGGCATCTCACACGTGTCCAGGCTTACCAAATAAAGCCCGAAGAGACCGCGTTAAGCTCCTTATACCAGGATAAAGCTCGAAGCTAGGTCGACATGAAAGGACCTAAGTCCCCCGACATCAAGAGGCACTCCTACCTCATCGAGGTATAATCTCGACATGTCCGAGCATAAAAGGAAGAAGCTTGTAAAACCTCATCCTCACCAAAAGCGCTAAGGTCCACTGTAGATCTTGGCACGGTTAAATCAAGTAGCAAGAGCAGTACTCAAGCGTACCTCTCCACCCTTCCAGAAGCGAGCCAAGGTAGTCTGTTTATTACAAACACCTTACCAGAGCCTGCTAGCCAAGCCCGCTACCCCGCTAGAAAGCCTTCACAATTAGGTCAAGCTCCATGATAAAGCTCAGCGTAGCTAAACCAAGCTCCCAACTATAAGGTTGGAACCCTACGGGATGGTTCGCCCTTAAAATGGTTAGCACAAGCTCCATGGGAAGAACAGCATCTAGCTACGTGACAATCGAGAGGTCCTCGGGGAAGCCCGCCAGTTTACTAGATCCTAGGGTACCTCGCCCTCAAGGAATATCAAATGTCACCTCAGATAACCTCCATGGAGTACCTCTCCAAAGTGACATGCAGAACTATAGCTCTCCTCACGGCAACGTAGGAAGAAAGGTATGGCTTCCATGACATTTAAAGTACCATTAATGAGGTCAACCGCATTAATGGAGGCAGTCAACCCAGTTAATGATATGATCAACACAATTAATAAGAGGATATTCAACTCTTTAATTGCCACCATCAGTGAAAGAATCCTAAAAGGAAACAAATGCCTTTACCTCCAAGATATCCTCTATATCCGATTCTCTGGGGTCAACTACAACAGAAAATCCCGCCTATCAAGGAAAGAAAAGTCTGAAGAGGAAACAATCACATCCCCTCCGAGATATTAGCCACGATCCGGTCAACTACATTAAAGGAATAATCATACTCAATAAGGAGAGGAAGATGAAGAATCCTGGACTTGCATGCCAAGGTATTCACCATTTATAAATACGTCTGTAAAAGGCATGGAAAGAGGATCGGATCAATGTCAGAACATACATGCTTCGCTTAGAGATCTCTCGACATCGTCAATGTATATGTTACCTTTACCTAGAATATACTGGTATCGGTCTACATTCGATCACCATTGTAAGCTCTCCAGAGCGACTACTTTGTATTACATTCACCATTCTTGTAAGTTCCCCGGAGCATTCTTTGATATATACATAAGGAAGGGTATTCCCCCTTCCTCTGGATACTGCCTTGGGGTTTTTCAGCATGTGATCATTCGTGATGCTTTTTCCACCTTGGTCAGTCCACCTTCCTCTACAAAAGACTTTTGTATTTCCTATTGTCTACTGTGTTACGCATGTGTGTAGGCGGACTAGGAACCGACCTCATTGGTCCTAGCTTTCTAATCTTTCTTACATGAGATCGGGAAACAACAACGAAGACCTAAGGAAACGAAGCTAGATTCTTACCCCGCTGGACCTAGCGCTCTTATCCTCTCATCTATAAGCCAAATTCACGCATCAAGATGAAGAGAAACCACACAGACAAGCTTAAAGGAAGTCGATGAGCTCTCCCGTATCATCTCTGTGGCAGAAATTGAGCTCTCCGACACTGGAGCTAGATAAGCCCCCCTCCTTACTTGCTATCTAGATTAGGGAATTACAGGAAGGAATCAGGCTCTAGAACCGGGCTCTAGGTACCATGACGGACTCCGACCCCGACCGAGGACCAGGACAAGGACCACGACTAGGACTTGGACCAAGATCAACCCCTTCATACTAGTAAAGAAAACTGGAGCTCCCTCGTTTCCTACCTACTACGAAGCCGGACATGTGGGATGGCTCCTCTCCTACCTACCACGAAACCCAACTGGCGGGATGGCTTGTCTCCTCGAGCTCCCTATATCTACTACATAAGCACGAAGCCCGACAAGCGGGATGTTTTTACTTCTTTCTATGATTTCATCCTCCTTCATATTCATACAAGATCAGGTCAGGTTTCATCGGTACCGGCCCCGGTAACCACTTTCGCAGTAGTGGTCTCGAGGGCGTTAATGGGGATTTCTCATCCTAAACAAATTTCCCGTTAACCCCAAGATATAGCTAGATAGCGGTCATGATGCCTTGGTCGGGCTACGACCCCCAAGAAGAATTTGAGTGTAAGAGCATAATTACCATCCATATCAAAATACCAGGATATAGCTAGATAGCGCTCCTAATGCCTTGGTCGGGCTACGACCCCTAAGAAGGGTCTGAGTGTAAGAGCATAGTTTCCATCCAGATCTCAAGACCAGGAAATAGCTAGATAGCGCTCCTGATGCCTTGGTCAGGCTACGACCCCCAAGAAGGGTCTGAGTGTGAGAGCATAGTCACCATCCGGATCAAAATACCAGGATATAGCTAGATAGTACTCCTGATGCCTTGTCGGGCTACGACCCCCAAGAAGGGTCTGAGCGTAAGAGCATAGTTGCCATCCAGATCAAAATACCAGGATATAGCTAGATAGCGCTCCTGATACCTTGGTCAGGCTACGACCCCCAAGAAAAATCTGAGTGTAAGAGCATAGTTGTCATCCAGATCAAAATACCAGTATATAGCTAGATAGCGCTCCTGATGCCTTGGTCGGGCTACGACCCTCAAGAAGGGTCTGAGTGTAAAAGCATAGTTACCATCTAGATCTTAAGACCATGATATAGCTAGATAGCGCTTTTGATGCCTTGGTCGGCTACGACCCTTAAGAAGGGTCTGAGTGTAAGAGCATAGTTACCATCCGGATCAAAATACCATGATATAGCTAGATAGTGCTCCTGATGCCTTGATCGGGCTACGACCCACAAGAAGGGTCTAAGTGTAAGAGCATAATTGTCATCCAGATCAAAATACCAGGATATAGCTAGATAGCGCTCAAGATTCCTTGGTCTGGCTATGACCCCCAAGAAGAACCCGAGTGGAAGAGCATAGTTGCCATCCAGATCTCGAGACCTGGAAATAGCTAGATAAGGCTCCTAATGCTTTGGTCGGGCTATGACATCTGAGTGTAAGAGCATTGTTGCCATCCAGATCTTGAGACCAGATATAGCTAGATAGCCCTCCTAATTCGTTGGACCATATCAATCCCTCATAGAGGAACGCCATGGTATTTCGACATTGATCGCCTTGAGACCAGGAAATAGCTAGATAACACTCTTGATTCTTTTGTTGGGCTACCATGCCCAAGAGGGATCTGAGTATAAGTGCATTGTTGCCATCTGGATCCCAAGACCAGGGTAGCTAGCGTTCTGAATGCCTTGGTCGGGTGACCTCTCCCAAGAAGAATCTAAGCATAAGAGCATAGTTGTCTGCTAGATCACGAGACTTGAACAAGCAAAAGATCATCCTGTTGCCATGGTCGGGCCAACTCTGTCAGGTAAGGTCTGGGTGGCATAGTTACATACCAATTCCAGGAATAGAAATTTCAAGCTCTCATATTAGCCACTAGAGCTTCATCCAACATGATCGAGCAATATAGTTTGTGACCATTCTCACTTACCAAACTTTACACTGACTAGAGTGTCGAAATTCCAAGAAGGAATATCCCTTCTGTGGTCCGCCATCGCTCATTTATTTTACAGGTACACCGAATGCACCTATGTTTCGCCTATGTATAAAGACCTGGTGAGAAAGTGGCCTTAGTTGCCTACCAGGATCTTCTTCGCCAAATGTACCAAGACTCTTAAAACATGAATGACTAGTACCCCGGTTCGCTAAGCCAAGCATTGTGAGCGATTATGTTACAAGTAAGAAGAGACAAGCAAAATTCTTCATGTAGTACAAGATTCAGACTCCAACCCTAAGTACTTATCGGTGTTCAAGTCAGAGGGGACTTCTGTTTATAGCAAAATTTGGCTAGGGACCAAAGAAGAAGTTTCTACTTCCCAGCCTTCCTACAAGGGTCCGAATTCGGGCTTACATGACGGGGTATCAGGGTCCCTGAGGTCGAGCTACCACACGATCCTACAGGAGCAAGGCTAGGCCACCCATACCATCTAAGCATCTCGCACGTGTCCAGGCTTACCAAATAAAGCCTGACGAGACCGTTTCAAGCTCTTTATACCAAGATAAAAGCCTGAAGCTAGGTCGACGTGAAAGGACCTGGGTCTCCCGACATCAAGTTATCTCGTGACACTCTCCTAGAGCTCGCTACTATCTCTACTTTCACTAGGAGACCTTCAAGGTGCCGAACTTGTCTTGTAAAGGCCCTCCTGCCTCATCGAGGTATAATCTCGACCTGTCCGAGCATTAAAGGAAGAAGTCCGTAAAGCCTCATCATCACCAAAAGTGGCAAGATCCACTATAGATCATAGCATGGTTAAATCAAGTAGCAAGAGCAGTACTCGAGTGTACCTTTCCATCCTTCCAGAAGCAATCCAAGGTCACCTGTTTATGGCGAACATCTTACCAGGGCTTACCAGCCAAGCTTCGTTACCCCATTGGATTCTAGCACAGTCAAATCGAGCTCCACCGAAAGCCTTCTAAGGTCGAATCAAGCTTTATAGAAACAGATTTGTACCTTAAGGTATCTCGCCCTCAGATCAATACCCAAGTATCGGGACACCAGCTTCGAGACCTATCCAGGGTACGCCTCCTCCGTAAGGTAGGGAGAATAATATCAGTAAAGTACCGCGCCACCAGAATATTGAACCAGAGTTCTCCTCCAAGAGAGAGGGTTGACTTTCATGATTACCATTAATGAGGTCAATTGTATTAATAGAGGTAGTTAGCCCTATTTAATGAGGTCAACTATATTAATTGAGGTAGTCAACCCTATTAATGAGGTCAACTATATTAATAGAGGCAGTCAACCCAATTAATGACATGATCAACACCATTATGAAGAGAATATTCAACTCTTTAATGGCCATCATTAGTGGAAGAGTCCAAAGAGGAAACAAATACCTTTACCTTCAAGATATCCTCTACAACCGATTATTGGGGGTCAACTATAACAAAAAATCTCGCCTATCAAGGAAGGAAGAGTCCGAAGAGGAAACAATCATATATTCTCCAAGATAATAGCTACAAGCCGATCAACTACATAAAAGGAAGAATCGTATTTGATAAGGAAACGAAGAATAATTGAAGAGTTCTAGACTTGCATGCTAAGATAGTCACCATGTATAAATATGCCTGTAAAAGGCATATTGGTGGTGGCCCGATCGATGACAGAAGACGCATGCTTCGTTTAATTTTCTCTATAGATCATCATTGTATGTGTACCCCGACAAGGAAAATACCGGTATCAGTAAACACTCATTGTTGTAAGCTCCCCGGAGCATATACGTTGTACTACTTTGACATTTTTGTAACCTCCTCAGAGCATCGCATGATATATATATACAAGGAATGGTATTCCTCCTTCCTCTGGATACTGCCTAGGGGTTTTTCAGCATGTGATCACTCGTGATGCTTTTTCCCACCTTGGTCAGTCCACCTTAATCTACATAAGACTTGTGTATTTCCTATTATCTACTGTATTACGCACGTGTGTATGAGGGCTAGGTACCTACCCCATTGGTCATAGCTCTCTAATCTTTCTTACTTGAGATCGGGAAACAATAACGAAGGCCTAAGGAACAGAATCTAGATTCCTACCCCGCTTGACCTAACACTCTTATCCTCTCATCTAGACGCCAAAGTCGCACATCAATATGAAGAGAATCCACCCAGACCAGTTCGAAGGGAGTTGAGGAGCTCTACCGTATCCTCTATAAGGAAGAAATAGAGCTCTCTGACATTGGAGTTGGATAGGCCCTACTTCTTACTTGCTATCGAGGTCGGGGTATTACTAGAGGCAATCAGGCTCTAAAACCAGGCTCTAGGTACCAGGATGGGCTCCGACCCTGACCAAGGAACAAGGTCCGGGATCACCCCCTTCGCACCAGCAAGGGAACCTCGAGCTCCCTAGATCTACTTAATAAGCACGAAGCCCGACGGGGTGGGGGGATGGCTTGTCTCTAACCTACTATTTCATCCTCCTTCATATCCATACAAGATCAAATAAGGTACCAAAGGTACCAACCCCGGCCACCACCTCCGTGGTAGTGGTCTCGAGGGTGTTAATAGGAATTTCTCATCCTAAACAAATTTCCCATTAACAGAGGTAAACATCTATCCAGTCCATTCAACAGGGCAGCCAAGTCACAAGGAAGATTTCTTTGCTTGCAGTTACGCTCGATTGGGAGATCACCTGGATGGGTACTCCCTTAGGCAGAGATTGTCCACCATTCGTGGCTATATGCCAAGACGTTCACCCGGTGGTTTTACTATCAAGGCACCTGCTCAATTCGGAACCAGTTGAACCTTTCTTTAGTTGTTGGACCAGCTTCAGCTAGGCAGCCATGTTGTTGCCCTTGGCTTGGTAGAGTCCCGTAACCTGGTTAACAATGACAAACTAGTCACTCTTGACATACAAATAATCGTCGCCAAGCTCGATGATGACCTTCATACCGGCTGCAGGAGCTTCATACTCTACCTTATTATTGGTTGCTTTAAATTTGAATAAAAAACAATGGCATCTTTCCATCTTTTCATGGTTGATTTAGACTATACCGGCTCTACCCCTTGCCTATCCAGATGCTCCATCAGTATAAAGAGTCTTGGCTTCACAATCTTCCAACCAGTTGTTGTTTTCTAAAAACTTACCGGGAGCCGGACTTAATGCTGCCAAGGCCCCTTCACCTGAAAGGGCTGAAAATCAGCTACGAAGTCTGCTAGAGCCTGAGCCTGAGCCTTGATTGTAGTTCAAGATTTATACTTCAGGTCAAACTGAGTGAGCTCTAAAGCCCATAAGACTAACCTGCCGGATACGTCTGGCCTCTATAAAAATTGGCGAAGGGGTGGATCAGTCACTATTGCCACTATATAGGCTTGAAAATAAGGGCGGAGCTTTCTGGTCGAGGTAACCAAGGTGAGGGCGAGCTGCTCAAGGAAGAGGTAGTTGTTCTCAGGCTTGGATAACGTATGACTGACATAGTAGATAGGTCGCTGGACCCCTATCCTCACACTCCTTGACCAAAGCCTCACTTTCTATCATTCTAACACCGCTAGATATATCTATAACTCTTCTCCCGATATTAGCTTAACTAGCAAGTGGTGGGTTGGCAAGGTACTCTTTAAAGTCATGGAAAGCTCGCTCGATGTCCCGGTCCCATTTTATGTTCTTCCCCTACTTGATGGCTTTGAAGGAGGGAAAACACTTATCTAAGGAACACGAGATGAACCTGTTGAGCGCTGTTATACGCCCTATCAACACTTGGACTTATTTAAGAGTGGTAGGAGAATCTAGGTCCAGGATTGCTTGAATCTTTTCAGAATTTGCCTCAATTCCCCTTTATTCACCGTGAAGCCCAAGAAATTCCCCACGGTTACCCCGGAAAGCACATTTAGTGGGATTCAACCATATTTGGTTCTCCCTCACTATCTAGAATATCTTGTGGAGATGACCGTGGTGTTCTTTTATTTCTTGGGATTCGGTGATCATATCATCTATGTACACTTCCATTTTATTTCCTATCTTTGGCTTAAATAGCCGGTTAACCAATCGTTGATAGGTAGCACCCGTTTTCTTTAGGTCGAAAGGCATCATCTTGTAGCAATATAGACCCTACACCATTACGAAACTGGTATTGTCTTGATCGGCGGGGTGCATCATAATTTGGTTTTACCCCGAAAACGCGTCTATAAAGCTAAGAAGCTTGTTTCCAGCCATGGAATCTACCGGTTGGTCAATTTTTTGTATTGAAAAGCTATCTTTTAGACACGCATGATTGAGGTAGGTGTAGTCGACACACATATGCCATTTCCTATTCGTCTTCATGACCATGACCACATTGGAAATCCATTCGGGGTAGCGCAATTCTCTGATAAAGCCTGCTCTAATCAACTTATCCACTTCCTCTTGAACCGAAACATTCCTTTCGACGTTAAAGTGATACCCCTTCTGTATAACGAGCTTAAAGGTTTGAACCATTACTAATCGGTGAGCAGCCAATGATATTGGGATCCCGGGCATCTTGTCATGGCTCCAAGCAAAGATGTTAGTGAATTATCGGAGTAGTCTGATCAAACCTTTCTTCACTCTTGGTTCTAGGGTAGCTCCAATCTTAACAACTTTGGAGGGGTCATCACTTTTAATGGGTATCTCTTTCAGTTTGCCCGTTTTCCCATCTTTTGCTCGGTTCTTCCTAATCTAGTGCCAGGGGTCATCATCTGGATGATCGGCAGGCTCCGTGTCTTCCAGGGTAATCCCGGGTGTTTCCATATCCTGGATTTTGCAACTTGTGTAAAATGTTTTGCCAAAGCCGTCGGATTGGTAGACACTGCATAGCATTTCCTAATCGCTTGCTGGTCTCCGTTCACCTCCACTATCTAGAATTATTGGAGGTGCCAGCCAGGGTGGGCCCTCCACTGATGGTATGGCTAAGCTGGATTTGCTATATCAAATCCTTCTATTCCCTCTTCCTCTTCTCCATATGGTCACAGATCTCTACTTGTACATCCATTTCAGTTTGGATGTTGTCCCTGGCCTGCTGCAAGAATTCTTTCAAACATCCTCCCCTTACCAGAGCCTCAATCTTGTTACGCAGACTATAGCACTCTAAAGTGTTGTGCCCTACATTTTCATGAAAGTCCCAGTACTTATACCAATGCCTCCTATCTGCCAGAGCTTTCATGGGCACTGACTTCTAGAGTAGCCCCTTGTCCTGAATGGAGAGGTAGATCATCTCGTGGGATGTATTCAAAGGGGTATAGTGATCGTACCCCTCTCATCTCGTGTTACAGGGACTACAGTCCTTGGAAGAGGCGAAGCTCGTAGAGGAGTTTGTCTTGACGGGTACCGCTCTTATCTAGATTGGGAAGGGAGAGAGCGATACAACGATCTGTTGGGGGGTTTATTCTGTTTTTTCTAAGCAGAAGCGGGTTTAGGAGCTTTCTTTTTCTGACGTTTTGCCGTTCTCATGTCTTCATGCTCCATTTTGACCTTGAGTTGTTCGTCAATCTCAACCTGCTCGAGAGCCTGATCATAGGTCTCATGGTAGGTTTCTAGAGGTAGCTTGGTGAAGGATCGAAAAAGCTTGCCCACTTTCCTACAGGTTCCGTCGAAAGTTAGCGAGGGTCTCCTTCTCGGTGAAGACACCAATCTGGATGACATTCTTGTGAAAACATTTTACATATGACCAGAGTGTTTCACCTCGCTCCTAGACCATATATTGAAGGTGTATGGGATCCTTTGGACACGACTTGAGCCCTTGAAACAGTGAATAGAAATCAGTTGATAGCTTTGTGAATGAATCCACGCTACCAGCAGACAACCTCCCCGAACCAAGTCTTTGCCTAATCAGTCATGGTGATAAGGAACATTCTGTACATGGAAGCCATGGTGGTATTCTGGACTTTCATTTGCAGGACGAAGCTCTCCAGGTGGCTCAAAGGGTCTTCCAATATAAAGAATTTGCATGCCGGCATATTGAATTTTGGTAGAGTCTCAGCCTCCCGGATCCTTCTTATAAAGGGAGCGTTCATTTCGCTCAAAGGATCCTTCTTGGCCTCTTTGTGTTTTCTCTTATTTAACTGTTGGATCTCTTTCTGTACTTTGCCAACTGATCCCTCAGGTACTTGTTCCCGGGTTTTTTTGAGTTGACCTCAGACTCTTTGATTAACACTGAAAAGTGTATGTTTACTAAGGGATAATATCATCATTTTACACTTCCAATATGATTAATTTTCTAATTCATACATAATTTTGTTCGTTTGCTTAAACAAATGTGTTGTGTAGTAATCAATGTATTTCTCTTTGTATTTCAGAGGTAATTTGATAAATTCAGTATCATGGAGAAGTTAGATGGCAAAACAAACATCGTTTTCAAGTTTAGAATATCAAAAAACCTTAAGAAGACCACGAAGGGCATTGTCATAATTTTAACTATTCACTGTTCACAGTTGACTTTTACTGTTCACAGGTGACATTCACTGTTCACAGTTGACATTCACTGTTCACTCACGATGCATTACTGTTCACTCTCAGATGCGTTACTGTTCACTCATGGATGAGTCACTGTTCATTGTCACTGTTCACTGATGACGTGGTGAAATCTTGACGCTCCATTCTAAATTCATCCGATGGTCAATTTTCATCAGTATTTTGTATAAATAGGGGGTCTCTCCCCCTAAATTTGATGTTCTGAATCCAAATCTGATGTTAGATTTGTGAAATTCTCTCTCCTTTATTGTCAAATTCTCAGTTTAAATAAAATAGTTATTTTCTAGTAAAATTATGTCTAGCTAATTTTATATAGCTGGGGCCAAAAGTGATACTGTTGGTATGGAAAATATGATCCAATTTTGGTAAGTCTATTATTTTTATGCTTTCTCCCCTTTGATCTTTGTGGAGTTTTTGACTCACTGTAGATAGACAGATATTGTCTAGCACAATGAGTACTTTTACCCATATCTATCAGAGAGTGGTTTATCCCCTCTAATCTTTAGTGAGTTTTTGACTCACTATAGATAAACATATATTGTCTGGCACAGTGAGTACTTTTACCCACATCTATTAGAGAGTGGTCAGTGGAATGGAATACCATCCTATTAATCTGGACTTAATATTAATAATTGGATCATATTCGAATTACCAACAGTGGATCCATTAGCCCCAGTTTTAATTTTAATTAATTTATATTTTATAACAAGCTTATTAAGTGTTTATGGGAAATTTATTTAGGATGAGAAATACTTGTTAACACCCTCAGACCACTACCTCGAAAGTGGTGGTCGGGGTCTGTACTGTTGATACCTGACCAAATCTTGTATGAATATGAAGGAGGATGAAATCGGAGGTAGGAGACAAGCCATCTCGCCTGTCGGGCTTCGCGCTTACGTAGTAGATCTGGGGACCTCGATGAGATAAGCCATCTCGCCCGTTGGGCTTCGTGCTTCGTGCTTCGTGCTTATGGAGTAAATCTGGGGAGCTTGAGGTTCTCTTGTTGGTGTAAAGGGGTTGATCTTGGTCCTGGTCCTTGTCCTCGGTCGGGGTCGGAGCCCGTCATGGTACCTGGAGCTCAGTTCTGGAGCCCGATTCTTCCCGTAATCTCCCGAACTAGAAAGCAAGTAAGGAGGGGGCTTATCTAGCTCCAGTGTCCGAGAGCTCAATTTTCGCCATAGAGATGATGCATGAGAGCCCATCGACTTCCCTCAAGCTGGTCTGGCTGATTTCTCCTCATCTTGATATACAACTTTAGCATGTAGATGGGAAGATAAGAGTGCTAGGTCCAGCGAGGTTAAAATCTAGCTCGCACTCATATACACATGCATTACATAGGACATAAGTAAAAGAAACACAAATCTTTTATAGAGGGAGGTGGACCGACAAAGGGGGAAAAAGCATCACGAATGATCACATGCTGAAAAACCCCAAGCCAGTATCCAGAGGAAGGGGGAATACCCTTCCTTATACATATATCAAAGAATGCTCCGGGGAGCTTACAAGAATGGTGAATGTAATACAAAGTAGTCACTCCGGAGAGCTTACAATGGCGGTCGAATGTAGACCGATACCAGTATATTCTAGGTAAAGGTAGCATATACATTGACTATGTCGAGAGATCTCTAAACGAAACATTTATCTTTTGTCCTTGATCGGATCTCTTTTTATGCCTTTTACAGGCGTATTTATAAATGGTGACTACTTTGGCGTGCCCGTCCAGGATTATTCAATCTTCCTCCCCTTATTGAGTACGATTCTTCCTTTTATATAGTTGATCGGATTGTGGCTAATATCTCGTAGGGGATGTGATTATTTCCTCTTCAGACTCTTCCTTCCTTGATAGTCGGGATTTTCTGTTGTAGTTGACCCTAAAGAATCAGATATGAAGGATATCTTGGAGGTAGAGGCATTTGTTTCCTTTTAGGATTATTTCACTAATGGTGGCCATTAGAGAGTTGAATATTCTCTTATTAACGGTGTTGATCATGTCATTAACTGGGTTGACTGCCTCCATTAATGCGGTTGACTTCATTAATGGTATTTTAAATGTCATGGAAGCCAATCCTTTTTTCCTACGTTACCGCGATGAGAGCTATAGTTCTGTATGTCACTTTGGAGAGGTACTGCATGGAGGTTACCTGAGGTGACATTTGATATTCCTTGAGGGTGAGGTACCCTATGATCCAGAACACTGGCTGGGTTCCCCGGGGACCTCTCGATTGTCACATAGCTAGATGCCGGTCTTCCTATGGAGCTTGCGCTAACCATTTTAGGGGTGAAATATCCCGTCGGTTTCCAACCTTGTAGCTGAGAGCTTGGTTTAGCTATGCCGAGCTTTATCATGGAGCTTGACCTAATTGTGCATGCTTCCTAACGGGGTAACGGGCTTGGCTAGCAGTCCCTGGTAAGGTGTTTGCCATAAACTGGCGACATTGGCTCACTTTTGGAAGGGTGGAGAGGTACGCTCGAGTACTTCTCTTGCTAATTGATTTAACCATGCCAAGATCTACAGTGGATCATGGCACTTTTGGTGAGGATGGGGCTTTAAAGGCTTATTTCTTTTATGCTCACACAGGTTGAGATTATACCTCGACGAGGTAGGAGTGCCTCTTGATGTCGGGGGACCCAGGTCCCTTCACATCGACCTAGCTTCGGGCTTTATCCTGGCATAAGGAGCTTAATGAGGTCTCGTCGGGCTTTATTTTGTAAGCTTGGACACGTGAGAGATGCCCGGATGGTATGGGTGATTTCGGGGACCTTGATACCTCTGTCATACAAGCCCGAATTTGGACCCTTGTGGGAAGGTTGGGAAATGGAAAATTCTTCTTTGGTCCCTAGCCAAAATTTTCTATTAACAGAAGTCCCTTCTTACTTGAACACCGGTAAGTATTTGGGGTTAGAGTCTAAATCTTGTACTACATGAAGAATTTTGCTTGTCGCTTCTTACTTGTAGCCAGAATTGCTCCCTGGCTTATAGAATCGGGGTACTATTTATTCTTGCAAAATAAATAAGCGTATTGCATGATCATGTTGGATGAAGCTTTTGTGGTTAAAATGGGTACCTAGAATTGCTTTTCCAGGAATCGCGGTACTTAGACGAGCTGGCGAAATGATCCCGTTAGGCATCTGTGCCATCTAGATCCTTCCTAGCGGGGTTGGCCCGACCAAGGTAGCAGAATGACCTTTTTGGTTGTTCTGATTTCGTGATCTAGCAGGCATCTATGCTCTTACGCTCAGATCCTTTTTAGGGGAGGTCACCTGACTAAGACATCATGAATGCTAGTTATCCTGGTCTTGGGATCCGGAAGACAACTATGCACTTATACTCAGATCCCTCTTGGACGTGGTTGCCCGACTAAGGAATCAGGAATGCTAGCGAGCTATCTTGGTCTCGAGGTTACCATTGTCGAAATACTATGGTGTTCCTCTTGGAGGGATTAATCCGGTCCAAGGCATCAGGAGGGCTGTCTAGCTATATCCTGGTATTTTGATCTGGATGGCAACTATGCTCTTACACTCAGCCTTCTTGGGGGTCGTAGCCCGACCAAGGCATCAGGAGCGCTATCTAGCTATTTCCTGGTATTTTGATCTGGATGGCAACTATGCTCTTACACTCAGACCCTTCTTGGGGGTCGTAGCCAGATCAAGGCATCAGGAGCGCTATCTAGCTATTTCCTGGTATTTTGTTCTGGATGGCAACTATGCACTTATACTAGGATCCTTCTTGGGGGAGGTCACCCGACCAAGGCATCAGGAGCACTATCTAGCTAATTCCTAGTCTTTTGATCCGGATGGCAACTATGCTCTTATACTCGGATCCTTCTTAGGGGAAGTCACCAGACCAAGGCAACATGGGTGATGAGGGGGCTTCCCCGATCAATCCCTGGTCTCGAGATCCTGATGGCAACTAAGGTCTTACACTCAGACCCTTCTTGGCAGGGGGTGGTGCCTGGCCGAGGCATCAAGAGCGCTATCTAACTATTTCTTGGTCTCGAGGCGATCATTATCGAAATACCATGGCGTTCCTCATAGAGGAATTTATCTAGTCCAGGGCATTATGAGGGCTATGAAGCTCTCCTGGTGATGGCGATCCTCTTGAAGGGATTTTATCCGGTCCAGGGCATTAGAAGTGCGGTGTAGCTCTCCTAGTGATGGTGATCACATGAGATCTACTACGGATACCGAAATCGAAAGAGATGCAAACTCATGGTGAGTCAATATGAAGTTGTATCAATGCGTGGTGGTATTGGTTGATAACCAGTCTCGCTCTAGGAGTTCTTTAACGAGTAGAATCTCTTGAGATGATGTAAGGGCCATCGCCTCTCGCACTAGAGTACTGGGAAAATATTGTGCTTCAAGTCCCCAAGTGATGTAACCAGTTTGGAAGTCCGCTTGGGGTAGATGAGAGCCTTCAAAAATCGTAATGGAGCTCGGGACCCTATTTTGGACTAATCCGGTTATCTGGGTGCTCCCGGAATGGATCGGGACCTCGATGGCTCGCTAGGGCATTGGAAGGCCCATTACAAATGGAGAGGAGCCATCGGTATGATAATCTTCGAGAGCAAGCTGGTGTTTGCTAAGGTCAAGCTCGTGCCAGCCATGAAGGATGGTTACTTCTTCATAACCTTCCAGGTAGAGCTGACTCTACTTCCCCCCATTGACTTAAGAGTCATTGATGGTTGGAAAAGGAAGGGGATTAAGAAGAAAGCTGCTGAGATGGTTATGTATTTTCCCCTCTTAGTTGGCAAGTATTGGGTTGCTGAAGTAGACCTGGTCTCAAAATCATGGTACAGTAGATGATCAATCCGAAGAGGGAGCTTATCCCTTAAATAAAGACCACAACTGAGGTGGTTGTTTATATGGAATATGAGCCTCGGTTGATCCAGGTGACGTCAAACCAAAAGGTGGAGGAGCTGACCATGGTAGTGAGGGGCGCAGTTGTTCTGAATTACCAGAATTGAGGCAACAATGGCTAATAAGCAGGAAACCCGGGAGTGGATCCAACATGCATATGATGTGGAGAGACTCAGGTCCATGCGTCGTGTCATGCATGGATTGCTCCGAAGGAGGAGGTAAACTCTTGAGGGAGTGGTTTAAACTCTACATGGCAACGTGGCTACTTTGGGAGCCAAAAAGGGTGCTTCATTTGCTGAAGGACGCTTCTGTGTTGCTTACTAGGCAGCTCGAGCTCTTCTTCCCTCTGACCTGATCATCGTTGGAGGACGGATACCTTGAGTAGATCACAGAGAAAGTTAAGAGTTACCTAGATCCGCTCCAACTGAAGCTTGACCTTATTGAGATGATGGATGGGCAACTGATGAGGAGGACTTGGTTCCCATTTCTGCTTTCATGTCTAGTCACGTTGGGGTAGGAACTACCTTGAAGTCCTTTACTGTTGTTGATGCATGGGGGCTTCAAGTCTGCCTACCCCTCATTCTGAATCTGTCAAAGTAGAGGTCCATATTGGTGTTACCAAGGTGGGTGGGTGCTTGCTCAGAGAGGTAGACCGGGACCAAGGTAGCTCGCTAGGGCGATGAATGGCCCCAAACAAGTGGAGAGAAGACACCGGCCTGGTAATTTCCTGGAGACATGCTGGGGATTCTAGAAGTATCCCGCGACTGAGAGAACACTTTGGACCCTTGTGATGAGTGATGACTTACTTGAGCATTGGATGACCCTATATGAATAGAGATGGGATACCTATCTGGTACCGGTTCAGAGGCGTACTTGAGATATCAAGGAGCCCCTAAAAACTGAGAAAAAACTCTGAACGCTCAAAGAGTTGGAAACCTCTGGGATCTCCTCGATCATATTGGGCTTCAGTGGCTTGCTATGGCGATGAATAACCCGATAAACATGGAATGAAGCCTCCGGTCTTATAACGGTGCTACCGTTCTAGAACCTTGCTTAAGTACGTAGCTGGCCTTACCAAATGTGGTAAGCTTCTGAGACCTTCTCCATCGGATCGGGCTTTGGTGGCTTGCTAGGGTGGTGAATGGCCCGATAAACATAGAGCGAAGCCACTGGTCTTGTAGCGGTGCTACCGGTCTAGAAGCTTGCTTAAGCATGTAGGTGGCCTTACCAAAGGTGGGAAGCTTCTAAGACCTCCTCGATCGGATCAGGCTTCAGTTGCTTGCTGGGGCGGTAAATGGCCCGGTAAACATGAAGCCACCGGTCTGGTACTGGTCCAGAAGCATGCTTGGGGTCTCTGGAGTCCACTGCAATTTAGAGAAAGCTCTGGATCCTCCTGGAGTGAACCGAGAGTTTAGTGGCTCACTTGGGCATTTACAGGCCCTGTATAAGAAGTGAGGAGCCACTTGGCCTTATAGAGAGGCTGCTGGTCCAGAGGTTTGCTTAGGCATGTAGGAGGCCTTACCAATAGTGGGAAACCTCTGGGTTCTCCTCGATCAGATCGGGGTTCGGTGGCATGTTAGGGCTATGAATGGCCCGGTAAACATTGAACGAAGCCACTGGTCTTGTAGACGTGCTACCGGTCTAGAAGCTTACTTAGGCACGTAGGTGGCCTTACCAAAGGTGGAAAGCTTCTGAGACCTCCTCGATCGGATCGGGCTTCAGTGGCTTGCTAGGGCGCTGAATGGCCCGGTAAACATGAAGCGAAGCAACCGGTCTTGTAGCGGTGCTAGCGGTCTAGAAGCTTGCTTAGGCACATAGGTAGCCTTACCAAATGTGGGAAGCTTCTAAGACCTCCTCGATCGGATCGGGCTTCAGTGGCTTGCTGGGGCAGTGAATGGCCCGGTAAACATGAATCCACCGGTCTGGTACTAGTCCAGAAGCATGCTTAGGGTCTCTAAAGTACCCTGCAATTGAGAGAAAGCTCTGGATCCTCCTGGAGTGAACCGAGAGTTCAGTGGCTCACTTGGGCGTTGATAGGCCATGTATAAGAAGTGAGGAGCCACTTGGCCTTACAGTGAGGCTGCTGGTCTAGAGGTTTACTTAGGCATGTATGAGGCCTTACCAAGAGTGGGAAACCTCTGGGCTCTCCTCGATCAGATCGGGCTTTGGTGGCTTGTTAGGGCGATGAATAGCCCGGTAAACATGGAGTGAAGCCACCAATCTTGTAGCGGTGCTACCAGTCTAGAAGCTTGCTTAGGCACATAGGTGGCCTTACCAAATGTGGGAAGCTTCTGAGACCTCCTCGATCGGATCGGGCTTCAGTGGCTTGCTAAGGCGGTGAATGGCCCTGTAAACATGGATCGAAGCCACCGGTCTTGTAGCGGTGCTACCGGTCTAGAAGCTTGCTTAGGCACGTAGGTGGCCTCACCAAAGGTGGGAAGCTTCTGAGACCTCCTCGATCAGATCAGAGCTTCGGTGGCTTGCTAGGGCTGTGAATGGCCAGGTAAACATGAAGCCACCGGTCTTGTACTGGTCCAGAAGCATGATTGGGGTCTCTGGAGTCCCCTACAATTGAGATAAAGCTCTGGATCCTCCTGGAGTGAATCGAGAGCTCAGTGGTTCACTTCGAAGTTGACAGGCCCTGTATAAGAAGTGAGGAGCCACTTGGCCATACAGTGAGGCTGCTAGTCCCAAAGTTTACTTAGGCATGTAGGAGGCCTTACAAAGAGTGGGAAACCTCTGGGCTCTCCTCAATTAGATCGGGCTTCGGTGGCTTCCTAGGGTGATGAGTGACCTGGTACGTATAGAGCGAAGGCACTGGTCTTGTAGCGATGCTACCGCTCTAGAAGCTTGCTTAGGCACGTATGTGGCCTTACCAAATGTGGGAAACTTCTGAGAGCTCCTCAATCGGATTGGGCTTTGGTGGCTTGCTAGGGCGGTGAATGGCCCGGTAAACATGGAGCGAAGCCACCAAAGGTACTGGTCCATATGCTTGCTCTAGACCCGCTGGAATGAATCAGGAGCTCAGTGGCTCACTTGGGCGTTGACCGGCCCTGTACAAGAAGTGAGGAGCCACTAAGCCTCTCTGGTGATGTTGCTCTAAAGGATACACAGTTGAGTTGGATTCTCGGATTCATGAGTCGACCTGGTACCTCTACCAAGGAGTTTACGAAGGGCGGACCTAGAGGCATAAGGGGATCCGTATGAACATGTCGAAGCCCAATGGATCTGCTAGACAAGTGATACACTGGTGGTTAAGCGAATCTGCTGTAGAAGAGAGGGAGAGGTGCAGTTCTACTGTATAGGAGCTCTCGATGTATCCAAATGGTTCAGCTATATAGGAGATCTTCAAGCAGTGAGCTACAGTATTGGAGCTCCATGATTATCTGAGCAGGTTCATTTCATAGGAGTAGCATAATGATTTGGTTCCACCAGGAATCCCACGTACCATATTTGCTCCACTATGAACGAAACTCGTTAAATGATAAAATGAGCACCATATGCGATGCATAGGGGATATAGACAAGTATGGAGAAAGGACATCATATATAGTAAATGATATTCCATGAATAATGAATCTGTTACATCGATAGTATAATGAAACTCATGTAGAGACATAGAGGCTTTCAAAAAGGGTGTGGAAACTTCCCACAGACAGTGCCAGAAAGTGTTAATAGGAAATTTGTTTAGGATGAAAAATCTATGTTAACACCCTCAGACCACTACCGCGAAAGTGGTGGCCGGGGTCGGTATCGTTGATACCTGACCTAATCTTGTATGAATATGAAGAAGGATGAAATTGGAGGTAGGAGACAAGACATCTCGCCTGTCGGGCTTCGCGTTTATGTAGTAGATCTGGGGAGCTCGATGAGACAAAACATCCCGCCCGTCGGGCTTCGTGCTTATGAAGTAAATCTGGGGAGCTTGAGGTTCTCTTGTTGGTGTGAAGGGGTTGATCTTGGTCCTGGTCCTGGTCCTGGTCCTCGATCGGGGTCGGAGCCCGTCATGGTACTTGGAGCCCGATTCCTTCCCATAATTCCCTGACCTAAATAGCTAGTAAGGATGGGGCTTATCTAGCTCTAATGTCGGAGAGCTCGATTTTCGCCATAGAGATGATGCATGAGATCCCATCGACTTCCTTTAAGTTGGTCTGGTTGATTTCTCCTCATCTTGATATGCGACTTTAGAATGTACATGGGAAGATAAGAGCGCTAGGTCCAGCGAGGTAGGAATCTAGCTCACACTCATATACACATGCAGTACACAGGACATAAGTAAGAGAAACACAAATCTTTTGTAGAGGGAGGTGGACCGACCAAGGGGGAAAAAGCATCACGAATGATCACATGCTGAAAAACCCCAAGGCAGTATCCAGAGGAAGTGGGAATACCCTTCCTTGTGTATATATCAAAGAATGCTCCTTGGAGCTTACAAGAATGGTGAATGTAATACAAAGTAGTCGCTCCGGAGAGCTTATAATGGCGGTCGAATGTAGACCGATACCAGTATATTATAGGTAAAGGTAACATATACATTGACGATGTCGAGAGATCTCTATACGAAACATGTATCTTCTGTCCTTGATCGGATCTCTTTTCTATGCCTTTTACAGGCGTATTTATAAATGGTGACTACCTTGGCGTGCCCGTCCAGAATTCTTCAATCTTCCTCCCTATATTGAGTACGATTCTTCCTTTTATGTAGTTGATCGGATCGTGGCTAATATCTCGGAGAGGATGTGATTGTTTCCTCTTCAGACTCTTCCTTCCTTGATAGGTGGGATTTTCTGTTGTAGTTAACCCCAAAGAATCGGATATGGAGGATATCTTGGAGGTAGAGGCATTTGTTTTCTTTTAGGATTCTTTCACTAATGGTGGTCATTAGAGAGTTGAATATTCTCTTATTAATGGTGTTGATCATGTCATTAACTGGGTTGACTGCCTCCATTAATGCGGTTGACCTCATTAATGGTATTTTAAATGTCATGGAAGCCAATCCTTTCTTCCTACGTTGCCGAGAGGAGATCTATAGTTCTGCATGTCACTTTGGAGAGGTACTTCATGGAGGTTGCTTGACGTGACATTTGATATTCCTTGAGGGCGATGTACCCCTGGATCCAGAACACTGGCGGGGTTCCCCGGGGACCTCTCGATTGTCACGTAGCTAGATGCTAGTCTTCCCATGGAGCTTGTACTAACCAGTTTAGGGGCGAAATATCTCGTAGGGTTCCAACCTTATAGTTGGGAGCTTGGTTTAGCTACGCCGAGCTTCATCATGAAACTTGACCTAATTCTGCAGGCTTCCTAGCGGAGTTGCGGGCTTGGCTAGCAGGCCCTGGTAAGGTGTTTGCCATAAACAGGCGACCTTGGCTCACTTCTGGAAGGGTGGAGAGGTACGCTCGAGTACTGCTCTTGCTACTTGATTTAATCATGCCAAGATCTACAGTGGATCTTGGCGCTTTTGGTGAGGATGGAGCTTTACGAGCTTCTTTCTTTTATGCTCAGACCGGTCAAGATTATACCTCGATGAGGTAGGAGTGCCTCTTGATGTCGGGGGACCTAGGTCCTTTACGTCGACCAAGCTTCGGGCTTTATCCTGATATAAGGAGCTTAACGAGGTCTCATCGGGCTTTATTTGGTAAGCATGGACACGTACGAGATGCATGGATGGTATGGGTGGCCTCGCCTTGCTCCTGTAGTATCGTGTGGTAGCTTGACCTCGGGGACCTTGATACCTCCGTCATACAAGCCCGAATTTGGGCCCTTGTGGGAAGGCTGGGAAGTGGAAAATTCTTTTTTGGTCCCTAGCCAAATTTTGCTATTAACATTAATTAATCTAGAAATTAATTCTACAAGGACAAGTGAACAACCTCCATGTGGTTCGACCCGGTCTTACCGGTTAATTTATTACTTTGACACTCTTATACTTGAGAGTATGAACACTTCTTTAGAACGTGTCAAGTAAGGAGATCTTTTGACCATTTGTTTTTGTAAAGATGGTCGAGTAAGGAGATCTTTTAGATACTTCTGAGACGCATCTTTGTAGTTCTGATGCATTTTGTTTCCTCTCTTCTGACTATTCAAATTTATAAACTCTCCATTGTGATATCATTGACTAATCCTTTTGTTCATTAAGTCATCTTGAGAAATTTTTTGAACTATTCTAGACGCACACCCACATTGACAAGTGATTATGTGCAGTAAGTTGAGATTTTATGATATTGAGTTCTGAAACATCATTCAAGGGTAACAACCGAAGGCAGTGGTCTTGTTTAAAAATTTATATAGTATTAATAATAATAATAATTTTGTGTGTTGTGACCAAAACTCTCACTTAGTAGCCGGGCCTCATGCCTCAGTAAGCATAGAGTGTTTGCGTAAAACGGTGGAGTCTGGATAAGAATAAAGTGCAGTTTCGTAGCCTATTTAACTCGAGCAATTAAGTCCGAGGGGTTCTTTAACACCTAATGCCCTAAGACCAACTGGTTTTGGAGTCATTGACCCAAAGCTTGTTACATGGGATAAAAAGAAAGCTTAAGGGAATTGTACTAAAAAATAAAAAAAAAATCTGCAATCCGAGTAATTAAGCCCGTATGAGTGTTTTAACACTTAATGCCCTAAAGTCAACTGGTTTGGGAGTCATTGGCCTAAAGCTCGCTACATGGATTAAAGATGGAATGTTTGTTTTCAATTTTGTTGTATTAAAAAAAAAAACTGCTGCCTAAGGAAAAAGCCCTGGTGAGATTTTGGAATGAAATGTTGTTTGATTTCAATTGAATCTCGTAGTTACCGTGTTGATCTTTATTGAGCACAAGAAAGTTTGATTGATAACTCAATTGATGACTGGTTGTCAAAGGGTGAGAAAAAAGGTGTGGGAGAGTTTGTCTATTTGTTAGTTTAGAGATTTGAATTTGAGTTTTTATTATTTCCACTTTATTTGCTAAGGACTAGCAATAAGCTGGTTGGAGAGTGTGATTAAAACTGAAAAGTGTATGTTTACTAAGGGATAATATCATCATTTTACACTTCCAATATGATTAATTCCCCAATTCAGACATAATTTCGTTCGTTCGCTTAAATAAATGTGTTGTGTAGTAATCAATGTATTTCTTTGTATTTCAGAGGTAATTCGATCAATTCAGAATCATGGAGAAGTCAGATGGCAAAACAAACATCGTTTTCAAGTTTAGAACATCAAAAAACCTTAAGAAGACCACGAAGGGCATTTTCATAATTTTGACTATTCACTGTTCACAATTGACATTCACTGTTCATAGCTGACTTTTACTGTTCACAATTGACTTTCATTGTTCACTCATGATGCGTTACTGTTCACTCATGGATGAGTTACTGTTCACTGTCACTGTTCACTGATGATGTGACGAAATCTGGACGCTCCTTTCTAAATTCATCCGATGGTCAATTTTCATCCGTATTTTGTATAAATAGGGGGCCTCTCCCCCTAATTTCGATGTTCTAAATCCAAATCTGTTGTTAGATTTGTGAAATTCTCTCTCCTTTGTTATCATATTCTCAGTTTAAATAAAATAGCTATTTTCTAGTTAAATTATGTCTGGCTAATTTTATATAGCGGGGGCCAAAGGTGATACTGTTGGTATGGAAAATATGATCCAATTTTGGTAAGTTTATTATTTTTATGCTTTCTCCCCTCTGATCTTTGTGGAGTTTTTGACTCACTGTAGATAGACTGATATTGTCTAGCACAATGAGTACTTTTACCCATATCTATCAGAGAGTGGTTTATCCCCTCTAATCTTTGTGGACTTTTTGATTCACTGTAGATAGACATATATTGTATGGCACAGTGAGTACTTTTACCCACATCTATTAGAGAGTGGTCAGTGGAGCGGAATACCATCCCATTAATCTGGTCTAAATATTAATAATTGGATCATATTCGAATTACCAACAGTGGATCCCTTAGCCCTTAATTTTAATTGATTTACATTTTATAACAAGCTTATTAATTAATCTAGAAATTAATTCTACAAGGACAAGTGAACAACCTCCCTGTGGTTCGACCCGGTCTTATCGATTAATTTATTACTTTGACACTCTTATACTTGAGAGTAGGAACAGTTCTTTAGAACGTGTCAAGTTACTCCTCACTATCGAATCCCTCCGATGAACTGATGACTTCGACCTGGTCTTCTCCATGAGCGGGATCCGCATGGGGTCTTTGCTGGCTATCTTCTCCTCTAGCCTGGGTTTCCCTCCATGAGGCTAGCAGGTGAGGAGCTTTTCATTGTTCCGCGCAAAGCCTCTGCTGTAGATTTGACATGATAACTTGAATGCCTTCCTAGCATTGAGGGCATGGATCCTAGCCTCTCTCGAATCCAGGGTTGGGGCCCTATCTTATCATGGGTTACCCTGATAAGGGGAGTCCTAGCCGATTAAAGGCGGGCTGCCTGGGTCCGGGCCTGCTTGCCTCTCCCTGAGTGTTGGGATTCGCCAGCTGGGTTGTTATGCCTTCTACGAGCAGGCAAAGGTAGACGTTTTCCACGAAGGCACTGCTTGTTAGTCATGCATTGTCTATCTTACAACAGAGGGCTAAAAGCTCGTGGTTGGACCAGAGCTTGGTTATGATGCCCGAATTTTCTATTTTTCTTTAGGGCCTTTCGTGTTGAAGCAGTAAATGGTTGTCCAGAGACCTCGGGTTGTCCCTAGAAAGAGCGAAGCCTCATTGTTTCTGTAATACAACAAACACGTGAACTTTTCGTAAATTGGGTGTGGGTGTTCCCACAGACGGCGCCAGAAAGTGTTAACCGAAAATTCACTTGGGGTGAGAAATTTCGGTTAGCACCCTCGAGACCACTACTAGTGAGGTGGCGGTCGGGGTTGGTACTTTCGGTACCTAGTTTGTATATTCGATAGTGAGTATGATGGTGAATGATAGCTTGAAATATTAAGACATGCGAGGGAAAATGATACTACTTTAATATTGAATCATATGGTCTATACAAAAATCATTCAGATGCTCTCAGTCTCTCTTGGGTACAATGGGTGTAGTGCTTCATGCCTATCGAGAAGTAGATAACAACTATAGTCGTGTTCATCGAATATAATTTAGGAAAAAGTCAGATCTCTTACTGTTTGTCCCCTGTTCGATCCCCCACTCTCGTGCATGCTTGGGCGTATTTATGCATAGTCCAACTAGGTTAAATTTGTGATCCTCCTGCAATTATTTTCTGAATCAAATCCCTCCTTATCGGGCGAGATTTTTTGTTTGAATGTTATTGACTTTAGCTTAAAGACGGAATTGAGAATATCTTGGATAGAGATAAATTTGTTTCCTATTTGGACTCAATCACTTCCCATACACGTATGCAGTGTTTCAATGCAATTTAAAGAGTGAAGGCGGTCCTATATATTACCCTGGTGAGATGCGACATGAAAGTCATCGAATATGGCGTTCACTGTTTCGAAGGGCGAGGTAGATCCATGCTCTTATCTTGATATTAGGAGCTTGATATGACCTTTCCAGGTCATTTTTGGAGCTTGAAATGACCATGCTAGTGCCTGTTAGTGATGATGGAGCTTCTACTAGCTTCCTTATACCTGCCTAGATAGATTTACTTCATCCCTCGGTGAGATGGAGCGATACTGTAGTACGAGCTTGATGCTTTATAGGTATTTCTCTGTGTTTAGAGAGGATGGTGGGCTTCTGGGAAGGTTGCGAGGTAATTTCGACCTTGGGGAGAATGGGTCTTCCTGTTTCGATCTTGCCTTGGGTTCTTATTTCGATGTAAAGAGCTCGATCTGATCATGTCAAGCTTCACCTGTGGTGTTCCCAGGGCGTGACAACCTTTCCTCGCTTCTGCGGGGTCGTCCGATAGCTCGACCCCGGGATTTTTGATGTAATATCATATTTGGACCCTTGTTAGGAGAGTGAAATTTTTTTCTTTAATCCATAACGAAATTTGACTATTAATATTTTATTTTTTTATTTTTTTATTTTTTAGATAGAACAAACATTACAAAGCATGAAATCTAGCGATGGGCTAGAATCTAGCCAAAGGCACTTTCTTACTGAGGAAAAGGTTTAACACCGCAAACTTGTGAGCCAAGGAATTTCCGATCTTGGAAATCACTTGACTCTTACAAATGCCAATCTCTAAGAGCATTGACCTGGTATCATTAACAATTTGTTAACAGGAAAATTATTTAGGATGAGAAATCCCCATTAACGCCCTCGAGACCAATATAGCGAAAGTGGTGGCCGGGGTCGGTACCGTTGATACCTGACCTAATCTTGCATGAATATGAAGGAGGATGAAATCGTAGGTAGGAGACAAGCCATCCAGCCCGTTGGGCTTCGTTCTTATGAAGTAAAGCTGGGGAGCACGAGGTTCCCTTGATGTTCCGAAGGGGATGATCCTGGACCTTGTTCCTCGGTCGGGGTCGGGGTCGGAGCCCGTTCTGGTACACAGAGCCTAGTTCTGGAGCCCGATTGTTTCCTATAATGCCCCTACCTCGATAGCAAGTAAAAAGGGAGGCTTATCTAGCTTCATTGTCGAAGAGCTCGCTTTCTTCCGTAAAGAGGATACAGGAGAGCTCCTCCACTCCCTTCGAACAGATCTGGGCGGTTTCTCTTCATCTTGGTGTGTGACTTTAGCGTATAGATGAGAGAATAAGACCGTTAGGTCCAGCGGGGTAGGAATCTTGATTCGGTTCCTCTCATGTAAGAAAGATTAGAGAGCTAGGTCCAATGAGGTCGGTTCCTAGCCAGCACACACACATGTGTAACACAATAGATAATAGGAAATACACAAGTCTTAAGTTGATGGAGGTGGACTGACCAAGGGGGGAAAAAGCATCACGAGTGATCACATGCTGAAAAACCCCAATGCATTATCTCGAGGAAGGAGGAATACCGTTCCTTATGTATATATCAAAGAATGCTCTGAGGAGCTCACAAGGATGGTGAAGTAATACAACGTAGTTGCTCCGGAGAGCTTACAATGGTGGTCGAATGTAGACCGATATTTTCCCGGTCGGGGTACCCATACAATGATGATGTAGAGAGAAATTTAATGAAGCATGTGTCTTCTGTTATTCATCGGAGCCCTTTTCTATGCCTTTTACAGGCATATTTATAAATGGTCACTACCTTGGCGTGCAAGTCCAGGATTCTTCAATCTTCCTTTCCTTATTGAGTACGATTCTTCCTTTATTGTTGTTGATCAGATCGTGGCTAATATCTCGGAGGGGATGAGTTTGTTTCCTCTTCGGATTCTTCTTTCCTTGATAAGCGGGATTTTCTGTTATAGATGACCCCAAAGAATAGGTTACAGAGGATATCTTGGAGGAAAAAGTATTTGTTTCCTCTTTGGACTCTTTCACTAATGATGGCCATTAAAGAGTTGAATATTCTCTTTATTAATGGTGTTGATCATGTCATTAACTGGGTTGACTGCCTCCATTAATGCGGTTGACCTCATTGATGGTACTTTAAATGTCATGGAAGTCAATCCTCTCTTTCTACGTTGCCGAGATGAGAGCTCTAGTTCTGCATGTCACTTTGGAGAGGTACTTCATGGAGGTTATCTGAGGTGACATTTGATATTCCTTAAGGGCGGGGTATTCTAGGATCCAGTACAATGGCAGGGTCCCCGGGGACCTCTCGATTGTCACGGAGCTAGATACTAGTCTTCCCATGGAGCTTGTGCTAACAATTTTAGGGGTGAAATATCCCATTGGGTTCCAGCCTTGTAGTTGGGAGCTTGGTTCAGTTACACCAAGCTTTATCATGAAGCCTGACCTAATTATGCAGGCTTCCTAGCGGGGTAGCGGACTTGGCTAGCAAGCCCTGGTAAGGTGTTTGCCATAAACAGGCGACCTTGGCTTGCTTCTGGAAGGGTGGAGAGGTACGCTCGAGTACTGCTCTTGCTACTTGATTTAACCATACCAGGATCTATAGTAGATCTTGGCGCTTTTGGTGACTACGGGACTTTACGGGCTTCTTCCTTTGATGCTCGGACAGGTCGAGATTATACCTCGATGAGGCAGGAGTGCCTTTGCAAGACAAGTTTGGAGGTGTCCTAGTGAAAGAAGAGATAGTAGCAAGCTTTATGAGAGTGTCACGAAATACCTTGATGTCGGGGGACCCAGGTCCTTTCACATCGACCTAGCTTCGGGCTTTATCCTGGTATAAAGAGCTTGAGGCGGTCTCGTCAGGCTTTATTTGGTAAGCCTGAACACGTGCGAGATGCTCAGATGGTATGGGCGGCCTCGCCTTGCTCCTGTAGGATTGTGTGGTAGCTCGACCTCGGGGACCTTGACACCCCGTCATATAAGCTCGAATTCGGACCCTTGCAAGAAGGCTGAGAAGTGGAAAATTCTTCTTTGGTCCCTAGCCAAATTTTGCTATTAACACAATTAATTTAGAACCCCCTACTTGTATTAATTCTCATTCCTTATAAGATTGATTATAGACCCAAACAATGTGTACAGATTTCAAGAAATGTAAAATCAATGTCAAGCGGTGATATTGGCACCAAACTAATATTATCAAGATTAAGCTCTAATAAAATGATATATGATTGATTGATGTGTTTAGACGTTTAGCACAACTTATAGTGTTGATACGATTGAAAACGGATGTTTGTAAATCGTGTTATAAAAACAATACTTTCAAGTGCACGAATCGTGAAGATAAACACAGTAGCAACTAAGGATCGTTCCCACGAGGACTAGAGATTTACCGATTAAAACTAGTTCTAATCAAAGCTAAATTAAAGTAACAAGAAGATTGTTGACTTGATTTAAAGCTAAAACTAAATTAAATTAAAACTAAGAAAGCAATTAAAAAGATTTGGTTGTGATCAAAGGTGAGAAAGTACTAGGTCATCAATGCTCCCATACTATGTTAAGTCAATGTTTCAAATTGACTTTAAAAACAAAATATTAATCAAGTTAAGGGTTCGTTCTTATCTTAAGTATGATTGTTACCGTATGATCCTGGGATGAATCATGTGTTCTCAATTACAATTTACCCATAGATCAATGGTGCAAACTACAACCGAGAACCCATTAAGTACAAGAACAATGAACCAAAATCTACTTGCATAAATCAATACTAAGATCAGTTTTATCTATTCAATTGAATATTAATTAAGATTACGTATAGATCAATACTCCAACATCAATCATTAAATTATCAAAATCCTAGATTCATGCCAACGTATGATTATGCATTAACAAGAATAAATAATTAAAACATAGGATGAATTGAATAAATCAAAACTTGAATTAATGAAAATATCGTCAATTCTAATAAAGAGCATTCATAGAGGTTCACATTGATTCCCTAATATGAGTTAGTTACACATGATGAAAATAAGAGAAGAGAAAGAAAAGATAAAACCCATCTTGGCCTTCAATGAGTTCTTCAAGTCTTCAATGGCGAATTCTTCTTCGTCTTTGAATATTCGATGTGTAAAGATGAATGAAAGGTGTATGGTGATGGAGTGGTGGTGGAGTGGTAGGGGAGTGGTAGGGGATGGCCCCCTTGGTGGCTTGGGACCTCCCTTGGCTTGTCTCTCTCTCGAAATTAGGGTTCACATGGTGTTTAAATAGGTATAGATGCTATGTCATACCCTTAAGCATCAAGGAAATAAATTCCAATATAGAACTCTACTTTTTTGGGACTTTATTTCTTTCCTAATCCAATAAAAAGACTATTTATTGAAGAAAGATTAGGATTAGGTTTCAAATTGTTTGCACAAGACTCCTAAACAATGATAAGAAGGAAATATTTCCCATTCTGATAACTTGCAAAATAAATCCCGTCATTATTCACGGAATTATGATTGATCTGACCATTGGATACTAAAATAGGCATAACTTCTTCTAGGAATATCGGAATTTTGATCCGTAAAGTGCGCCAGAAACTAAACTTCTGGGGATTTCAATCCATAGGTAGTAGGACACACAATTCAATATGAGCGGAGAGATATAGGCCCCGCAATATTAATGTTCTGCACTGGTCCAAAAATCAACTTTTTTTTTTCTCTAAAATAACATCCAACAGCTCTTGAATAGAATGTGACCTATACATGCTCAACAAACACATAAAATACCTAATTTCACCCAAGAACAAAGCACAAATAACAGGAAATGGGGATCTAAAACATGTATAGAAATAGACCGATCAAATACCCTAAACCTATCTTTTACTAGTCCTCGAGCAAAACTAGAATAAAAACAAAAACTAAAAACAAACAAAAGTCTAAAAATAAAACAAAAATAAGAGAAAATAAAAATTACCACAATTATTATGGAAATTTTATTTTTAGCCACATACGAAAATTTATTTGTTAATAGCCACTTTTTTAAAAAAAATCAGTGTATGTCCATAAATTACAAAAATACACCTGGATTTGATTTTTTTCTTTAAAACTGAAAGAAAACTTGAAATAATTACTAAAATCGGGAACCAAACTTGAAATCACGGTTAGGAACTTGAAATCTTGTTTTAAAAAATGAAATTTTGAAACTTGAAATCTTGCTTAAATTGAAATGTTGGAACTTGAAATCTTGACTAAATTGAAAGTTGAAACTTGAAATGTTACCTAAATTGAAATGTTGAAACTTGAAATCTTGACTAAATCGAAATTTTCAAACTTGAAATGTTCTGGGTTTTTAGTATTTCGTTTTCTTTTCTTTTTTTAGCAGATCTAATCACCAGCGGAGGGGGAGCTCGACGACGTTGCTGGACGGTCGTGAAGCCCAAACGAAGGCACTCCAACATGCCGTCGACGATGTGTGAGAGAGAAAGAGAAGTGAGTGAAAGAGAGAGAGAGAAAGAAGAGAGAGAGAGCTACAGGGAGAGAGAAGAGAGGTTGGGTAAAAGAGAAGAGGTCGGCGACTGTTCACCGACCTCGGCAAGGTTACCAGTGACGGTTCGTCGGCCTCCGTAAGTATGCCGGTGACGGTTTGTTGGCGGGAGAGAGAGATCGGGGAGAGAGAAAGGAAATGAGAGATCGGGTAGAGAGAGGAAAGGAGAGAGAAAAAAAAGAGAAATGAGAGAGAAAATGTTTGGGGATGGTTTTTATATGGGGGCATTCAAGTAATTTCTAAAAAAAATGGCTATTAACAAATGAATTTTCGTATGTGGTTAAAAATAAAAATTTTATAATAGTTGTGGTTATTTTTAGCAATTTCCACTAAAAATAAACTAAGCCACTTTCGTAGGAAACACGATAGCATTAAGCGTATGCTACAAGCCTTTAAACCTCTAGGTGTCCCTAGTGGGAGGAGTTTTGTCTCCTGAGGGTTTACAGCTATGCTACATATAAACATATTTATACGAAAAACCAAATAATCAAAACGCAAACACAAATGTACCATTCAAATCCAATACATGCTAGAGCCGCTGAATAAAGACTAAACTTATGCCATAAATTTGAATGCACTACTTAGTTTTAATGAAAAGCCCATACTCAAGACACTCTAGCTTCAAAAATGCATTCATTAAATGCTATAGATATAATTCGCCTCGACTCTAATTCTCAAAGGATGTCACTCATAATTTCACACAGAACCTAGGCAAATACACTCATCAAGCATATGCGAATGGAGTTTATGCATAAGAAATTTCAAGATATAATCGCATATGAATATATAATAAAAAGAACGCTTGATTTTATGCAAATGATCTCATGAACGGAATCAAATATTAAGAACAAGATAGAGCACATGTTTACCTTTACTCTCGAGCTAGCATTCCCAAAAGATCAATTAGGTCTTTTCTTTGTGATGTAGGACAACTAGCCTTAGAGTTTGAAAAAGAGTTGGATAGAAAATTGACAAAAAAAGAAATAGGCACGGCTAAAAGAGCTGATTCAAAGATATGGACAAAACTTTTAGCTCTGTTGTCCGATTGTCTATTATAATATTTTTTCGAAAAGGGATTTTGACGATCTACATCCTAGGAACCGGGGTTTCCTGGTTGAGGTCGTTTTCACCTTCAAAATAGCTGATTAAGGCAGGTTTGTCGGGCATTTGAAGTTTTATTTTAATTTTTTAGTTTTTATCTTTTTAGCTTTTATTTGTTTAGTGAATGTCCAATCTGGTCTTTTTTTTAGTTAGGGTTTTCAGAGGCTATTTAAACCTCCTGTTCTTTGTTTTGAGGAATAGAATAAAATTTGTAGTCAAATTTTGAGTTCTTTTTCTGGTGGATTCCAGTTTTACGTTCTTAGGTCTTACGTTGGCAATCCCTTTTATTTCCGTTCTGCGTCAAGTGGTATCAGAGCAAGGATTTTTGCCTTGATCTAAGTCAAACAACGAAGTCGGAAGAGCTAACCCTGACGACGCTGGTCGTAGGGATGACGACGTTTGGGCAGCGATTGATGAGCAGCGACGATCGATAGTGAGGTTGGAAGCCATGTTTCAGCAACTGTTGGAGCAGTGACCTAATCTCAACACCTCTACTGCAACGCTTCTGCCTCTACGAACAGCGATGGAGTCGAGGGAATTGCCCTTGGCCGCCCTAGAGGTGAATGTCCGCCTAAAGCGGTGAGACACAAGCAGATCGAAGATCTGAGTGATGAAGACTCTAATGAGGATTTTATGAGTTTCCAAGGGTTTTGTCAACCAAACCGGAACCAAAATCAACCTGATTATAGAATACAGATAGATATACCGTTGTTCCATGGTAAACTGCAGATCGAAGAGTTTCTGGACTGGATTTCTGAGGTTGAGAGATTCTTTAAGATGACTGAAGTTACGGCAGATCGTCAAACTGGTAGCATATAAGTTGAGAAGCAGGGCTGTTGTTTGGTGGGAGAAGTTACAGATGGATAGGAGACGGCAAGACAAGACTCCTGTATGAACCTACAGGTGAATGAAACAACTCATGATGAGCAGGTTTTTACCCCCAAATTATGAGCAATTTATTTTTTAGAATTATCAGAATTGTGTGAAAGGTAACAACACCGTCGCAGATTATACTGAGGAATGGTCAAGGCTGTCAGTTCGTAACAACCTGAATGAGACCGAGGGATAGCAGGTTTCGAGATATTTGGTAGGATTGAAGTCTACCATTCGAGACAAAATTGGACTGCAAGTTTTTTGGACAGTGGATGAAGCGCATAATATGGCCTTGAAGGCTGAGTTAATGGAGAAAACATCCAATCGATTTTCCCACTATAAGAAGGATATGGCTGAGACGTCCAATGCAGTTGCGAACAGAAGCAGGTTTTCACCGAGCGATGGAAAAAATCAGTCTAAAACTTTCACATATCAAACTCAAAGGGGCTCGATTCCTAGTAATAACCCTGTTAGGACAAGTTCAACATCAGCAACAACAAAAGCCCCTTGGATGGCACCAAATCTGTATGCTAAACCATGAGGTTTGAAATGTTACAGATGTGGCCAACCTGGTCATCGATCGAATGAGTGCCCCGCTAGAAAACCAGTGAATTTCATGGGTACTTAAGAAGATGATGAGTACGAACAGAATGGTGAAGAGGAGGTAGGTGTGGATGAATTATTGGATGGTGCATAAACTACGGAGGAACTGGGAGAGTATGTAAACTGTGTGATTCAGCGAGTCATGTGTTCAATGAAACCGGAGGATTTCTCTCAAAGAAGTAATATTTTTAAGGCTTCCTACAGCATCCAAGAGAAGGTTTGTGATTTAATCGTTGACAGTGGGAGTTGTGAGAATTTTATGTCCAGAAAACTTAAGGAACATCTGAAGCTACGGGCAGACAAACATCTAAAGCCTTATGGGATTGGGTGGATTCAAAAAGGGCCAAAGGCGAATGTGATAGAAGTGTGTCAAGTTCCTATTTCAATCGGGCAGTACTACCGAAATGAGGTTGTCTGCGATGTAGTCGATATGGATGCTAGTCAAGTGTTATTGGGACGCCCATGGAAGTTTGATGTGGATGTCACCTACAGGGGGAGTGATAATGTTTGTGTTTTTAATTGGGAAGGTAAGAAGATTGCAGTGGTTCTGTTTCGGATTGCAGGTGGTGACTCAACTAAGGCCACGGTAGGAGAGCAGTCTTTAGTCTATTTAGTCACATCAATAACTGATTTGTAATATGAGGTTAAGGAGGCACAAGAGGTACATGTTGTGGTTGTAAGTGCTCTAGTGATATAAGGCAAGGAAGAGCAAAGAGTTGAGATACCAGAGAAGGTACAATCCTTGTTGACCGAATCCAGAGAGTTGGTGTCAGAAGATTTACCAGATGACCTTCCACCATTAAGAGATATTCAGCACCATATTGATTTAGTTCCGGGAGCAAGCTTACCAAATCTACCACACTATCGGATGAGTCCTAAGGAGAATCGGATTTTACAAGAAAAGGTGGAGGAATTAATGAAGAAGGGGTTTATTCGAGAGAGTATTTGTCCATGCGCTGTTCCCGCGTTACTGGTCCCAAAGAAATATGGCAGTCGGAGGATGTACGTTGATAGTCGTGCAATTAACAAGATCACTGTCAGATACAGCTTTCCGATTCTGAGATTAGACGACATGCTAGATATATTGGATGGTTCACAATTGTTTCCAAAATTGATCTGTGAAGTAGGTACCATCAGATTCGGGTTAAGCCTGGTGACGAATGGAATACAGCTTTCAAAACAAAGGATGGACTCTACGAGTGGATGGTTATGCCTTTCGGACTGTCCAACGTGCCTAGCACATTTATACGGCTCATGAACCAGGTATTGCGACCTTTCATTAGAAAATTTGTAGTTGTTTATTTCGATGACATACTAGTTTACAGTTGGAGTGAGAAAGAACATATGGGGCATCTTCGAGCTGTGTTGGAAATGTTGTCCGAAAACAAGCTGTTTATTAATTTTAAAAAGTGCAGTTGGCTGACAGGAAGATTGTTATTTCTTGGGTATGTGGTCAGTTCGAAAGAAATAATGGTTATGACGAAAAGGTAAGGGCCATTCGTGATTGGCCTACACCAAAGATGGTAGGAGAGGTAAGGAGTTTCCATGGTTTGGCGACATTTTAGCGTAGATTTATTAGGGATTTCAGCGGTATTATGGCTCTCATTACTGAGTGTTTAAAGAAGGGTAAGTTTCAATAAGGTGAAGCAGCTGACACAACTTTTGCAGTAATTAAAGAAAAACTGTGCAATACTCTTGTTCTGGCTTTACCTAGCTTTGAGAAATTATTCGAGGTGGAGTGTGATGCTAATGGAATTGAGATTGGAGCAGTCTTGTCACAAGAGAAGAAACCAGTGGCATTTTTCAGTGAGAAACTCAGTGATGCACGCCGAAAGTGGAGTACCTATGACCAAGAATTTTATGCTATTGTCCATGCTTTGAAGCATTTGGAGCATTATCTGATTCAACGAGAATTTATCCAGTACACTGATCACCAAGCTTTGAAGTATCTGAACAGTCAGAGGAGTTTAAGTAATATGCATGTTCGTTGGGCAACCTATCTACAGAAGTTTCCTTTTGTTCTGAAACACAAATCTGGGGTTCTGAATAAGGTGGCAGATGCATTGAGTCGGCGTATGAATTTACTGGTCACTATGCAGCAAGAGATTGTTGAGTTTGAGTTCCTGAAAGAGTTGTATTCGGAAGATGAAGATATCGCTGAAGTATGGGAGAAGTGTATTCGTAAACAAACAGATGGAAAATTTCATGTGATCGATAACTATTTGTTCCACGGAAATCAATTATGTATTCCTCAGAGTTCTTTGGGGGAGAAACTGATTCGAGAGTTGCATGGTGAAGGTTTGAGTGGTCATTTGGGACGTGACAAGACTATCAGTGGGGTAGCAGAGCGGTATTACTGGCCTCATTTGAAACGCGACGTGGGTAATTTTGTTTGCAAGTGTTATATTGTCAGACTGCTAAAGGGCAAGCTCAGAATACCGGTCTTTACATGCCTATTCCTATACCGAGTGCCATATGGGAGGATTTGTTTATAGATTTTGTTTTGGGTTTTCCACGGACTCAGCGTGGAGTAGATTCTGTGTTTGTTGTGGTTGGCAGGTTCTATAAAATGGGACATTTTATACCTTGTCGGAAGACATCTGATGCGTCACATGTTTCTCAACTGTTCTTCCGTGAGGTGGTTCGTTTACATGGAGTACCTCAGTCTATCACCTCTGACAAGGATTCGAAATTTCTTAGCCATTTTTGGGTTACTTTGTAGCGGCGGATGGATACTACTCTAAAGTTCAGTAGCACTGCTCACCCGCAGACTGATGGGCAGACTGAGAATCTGAATCGAACACTGAGAAATTTAATTCAGAGCATTTGTGGTGATAAGCCTAAATAGTGGGACGTGGCACTAGCACAAACCGAGTTCGCATATAATAATGCAATTCATACTGCTACAGGCATATCTCATTTTGCTTTAGTGTATCGGTAACCTCCTAAGCATGCGTTAGACCTGACACGTCTTCCCAAGGTTACAGGAGCAAGTGTTGCAGCCGAGAATTTGGCTGAGCAGGTTCGAGATGTTTAGGCTGAGGTGAAAGCTCAGTTGGAGGAGAAGAATGCGAAGTATAAAGTCGCAGCTGATGTCAAGAGGCGTGATAAATTGTTTGTCGAAGGTGATCAGGTTATGGTGTTTTTGCGTAAAGAAAGGTTCCTAGTTGGTTCCTATAACAAGTTGAAACCAAGGAAGTATGGGTCGTGCAAGGTGATCAAAAAGATCAATGATAACGCCTATGTGATAAACTTGCCTACTAATATGAATATCTCGCGAACTTTCAATGAAGTTGATCTATATGAGTTTCGTGACTATGTTCCACTTTATCCAGAATATAACTCGAGGTCGATTTTTTCACAGGTGGGAAGGACTGATGTAGGACAACTAGCCTTGGAGTTGAAGAAGAGTTGGATAGAAAATTGGCAAAAAAAGAAATAGGCACAGCTAAAAGAGCTGATTCGAAGAAACAGGCATAACTTTTAGCTCGGTTGTCGATTGCCTATTATAATAAGTTTCGGAAAGGGATTTTGTCGATCTACATCGTGGCAATTGGGGTTCCTCGATTGAGGTCGTTTACACCCTCAAAATAGCTAATTAAGGCAGGTTGTCGGGCATTTGAATTTTTATTTTAATTTTTTAGTTTTTTTCGTTTTAGCTTTTATTTGTTTAGTGAATGTCCAATTTGGTCTGTTTGTTTTTAGTTAGGGTTTTCAGAGGCTATTTAAACCTCTTGTTCTTTGTTTTGATGAATATAATAAAATTTGTAGTCGAATTTCGAGTTCTTTTTCTGGTGGATTCCAGTTTTGCGTTCTTAGGGCTTACGTTGGTAATCCCTTTTATTTCCGTTCTACGTCACTGGTTGTAAAAGGGTCATTGGGTGAAGGTTAAGAAAGAACGGGAAAAGGATAGCAAACAAACCTAGGATCATATCGAGAAATTCTTCGGTAATCTTTATACTCGGCTGAATTTCTTCAAATTCTTCATTCAACTTGCACCCAGGCTTCTTGAACAATTTTCGTTCAATCTCCTTCTTGAGTTGATCTTGACTTCTCATCACTTTCACAATAAAGCTCTATCCGTTTCACTTACATTTGATTCATCATCTCATTCATTTATCTTTTTCTTTCTTTCTTTTTTCTCTTTTTTTTTAGATGAGAATTTGTACATCAATTACATAATTCTTCCAACACGTTCTTTGCATTTGATCTTCTAGCTTTGCCTTGGTACATGCACATCACAAATCACCCATTTCGAACTCTCTTCAATTATCTTCATCACCTCAATATGATCCCAAGCTATAAGGTATGGCTAATATATGGCTCATTAGGTTAAGTTAGTGTGGGTGATGAAAGAAAAAAACTTATAGTGTTTGGCTTCAAAATTGGTTATGGAGCACACACATAAATGTAGGAAATATTTAAGGCATTTTAAGTGAGTTAAATCACACATTGCCTATATCACTTCTAATGGTTCAACCAAAACAAGAGCAAAGTTCACATGTGATATCTTTTATGATGAACTTTCTTTAATATCCAATGCATAACATATTGAGATCAATTTCTAATGCTAAGAACCTAACGAGTGTTTATGAGTAGACAGAAACAAAAGAACCCTCTATAATTATATTTATGTACGCTTTTTGGCATAGTGAACTCACAAGGGTAGTCTCCACTATTAATCATTGTTATCCAACTAAGCATCCTATCCACCATCATATCGAGAGAATGTCATAAATTTTAAAAAATGCAATGCACTACTCTAAGTGGCAAGACGTTAGTCTAAACTCAGTGAATAAGACATATATTATAGATCTTAAAGCACACAAAAGAAGCATCGAAAAATAGAGGATAATTCAAAACTGGTGACTTTCTAAAACGACCTACGTCTGTTCTTTAATTTATATCGCTCAAATACTCAATAAAATTTAACCATATTTGAACACAAGAAACTAGACATATAAATGCACACTTTTTATTTAGAAAATATTTTAAAATTCGAATCAAAAAAATGAGAAAACAGACGTTGAAAACAGTTCACGTGCAGAATTGCAAAAACAGGGCATCGCCCATGACCTTTGGTCGAATAAACAATCATAAATTTTAAACCAGTGCCCAGAATTTTATGTTATATATGCCGTTAGATTCGTATCAATAAATCAAGGAACCCAACGTGGACAGAAAAAATATTTCCTCACCAATGAATACAGTTTTGACAAAACGTTTGCCTCAAAAAATTTCAAAACAAGGCACTTTTTTTCGTAGATTTGAACAAATCGCTCAAAAAATAAAATAAACACAAATTCACACCCCTAAACTCAATCTAAACATTGTCCTCAATGTTTATATGATATTAAAAGTATGGACAATGAATAAAGAAAAAGTATGGAAGGCAAGAACTTAAAACACAAAAAAACTAAAGAAAACTAAAAACTAAAAAATAAAACAAAAACAAAAAGTTACCTAGGTGGGTTGCCTCCCACCAAGCGCTTTATTTAACGTCTCAGCAAGACAGATGCTTGGAAAACTCAACCAAATTCCAATGTCTCAAATTCATGCTTAAGCGCGATCAAGTCTTGGAAAAAAAATTCATGTGTCGGCATGTTCCTACACACAATAAGCAAAGGCAAGTAAATGTTCAATATATAGTATGGTGAAATAACTTCAGAAAACCACTTATTCCATTTGATGTTATGTAGGTTGCTCAGAAAAGCTATGGGAGGGACATAAGGCTTAAGTTCCTTGTATAGGAATGGTGCCTCAAAAGAGACATCTTCCGCTTTCTTCACTTTTTCTTCCATCTCCTCATTTTCAACTTCTTCACCTACAACACTAGAAAAATCATTAGAAAATTCATAGGTTACTATGGTATCAACAATCTCATCATTCGAAGGGATGTTGGTAGCTTTTTTCCTGCTTTGTTTGGCAGGGGAATTCTTCGGGGATCCTCCTTTTGAAAAGCTTCAATCAATTGCCCAATTTGTGTTTCTATCTTTCTTAATGAAGCATCAAAATTCTGCATTCTCACATCAGAGTCTTGGAGTCTCTTATCTTGCTGATTCATCCTCTAGTCCATAGTTTGTATAAATTGCTTCATTGTATCTTCCAATGATAGATTTGTGGGTTGAGATACAGGAATTTGCTGGGTATTGACTATATTGTTGCTCCACGAGAAGTCTTGACGATTCCTTCAATCCGAGTTGTAAGTATTGTCATATGGTTCATAACTCGACCACTGACTGTGGGAATTTCCATATGATTCATTGATAGGCCACGAATTGTAGGAATTTTCAAATGGTTCATGCATAGGCCTCATGTTGTAGGAATTTTCAAATTGTTCATACTTAGGCCTCATGTTGTAGGACTTCAACGCTTGAGTCTGTTTTTCAACATATTCTGGAAATTCTCCTCTCAAATGGCAGCACCATAGATCATGACCAACTATTCCACATATCTTGCAAACCCCTTGTTTTCTCCTCGGAGTCATCGAAATCAGTCCCTCTATCTGTTGACTTAAATCAGCTAGTTGCATAGTAAATCCATGAAGTGTTTTGCTTTCCTCATCATAAGTATGTTGCCCGTAAAAGTCCATTGTACCTGAAAAGAAAACAAAAGAAAATAATAATAATAAACTATTAACTAATGACTCTAATACTAAAAAAAAAATGAAACTAGAAACAACCAATAAATTCAACTAATCCCCAGCAGCAGCGCCAAAAACTTGATGTGTGTAAATCGTGTTATAAAAACAATACTCACAAGTGCACAAATCGTGAAGATAAGCACAGTAGTAAGTAAGGATCGTTCCCACGAGGACTAGAGACTTACCGATTAAAACTAATTCTAATTAAAGCTAATTAAAGTAACAAGAAGATCGTTGAGTTGATTTAAAGCTAAAACTAAATTAAATTAAAACTAAGAAAGCAATTAAAAAGATTTGGTTGTAATCAAATGTGATAAAGTACTAGGTCATCAATGCTCCCCTACTATGTTTAGTCAATGTTTCAAATTGACTTTAAAAACAAAATATTAATCAAGTTAAGGGTTCGTTCTTATCTTAAGTATGATTGTTACCGTATGATCTTGGGATGAATCAAGTGTTCTCAATTACAATTTACCCATAGATCAATGGCGCAAACTACAACCGAGAACCCATTAAGTACAAGAACAATGAACCAAAACCTGTTTGCATAGATCATTGCTAAGATCAGTTTTATCCATTCAATTGAATATTAATTAAGATTACGTATAGATCAATACTCCAACCTCAATCATTAAATTATCAAAGCCCTATATTCATGCCAACGTATGATCATGCATTAACAAGAATAAAGAATTAAGACATATGATGAGTTGAATAAATCAAAACTCGAATTAATGAAAATATCGTCAATTCTAATAAAGAGCATTCATAGAGGTTTACATTGATTCCCTAATATGAGTTAGTTACTGTTAGTATATTTGGGTATGGATTAGAGACTCATTGTACACCTAAGTGGGCCTAGCCCAAGCCCATGCCTATGACATACATGCAAAGCCCAAACATAAGCCCAATGAGCAGTTTTATGCTATATATATCAGTGTTAGAAACTGATTGAGATATAGTAAGAATACACAATAGAGAACAACGTGTATTGTGTATGTGCATGAGTTGTCTGATATTGCAAGTATTATATATGCAATGTAAAGACAAAAATGAATTTTGGTGTGTCAGAGAATCTATTGCTTGTGTGCAATATCGTGTAAAAGAGGGTGCAAAACAATGCATGTATACAAGTTCATCAGAGAACAAAATACAGAGAAAATACAAGTTAGAGATGTGGAGAAAATTTGTAGAATTTTCTCCATTCCAAGATCAAAGTGTGGGTTCTTGCATTGTGATCAGAAGGGACTTTCCGATCGTGTGATCGTCCTCAGATCGTGTGATCGTCCTCCGATCGTGTGATCGTCCTCCGACCGGTGATATAGTTTCAGGTGTTTGATCCCACTTCTGTTGGAATTCGGATTTTCGATGGTGAACGGTAATCCGAATTCGTTTTGTTTATATCGAATATTATTAACAGTTACACACGAAAAAAAAATAAGAGAAGAGAAAGAAAAGATAAAACCTATATTGGCCTTCAATGAGTTCTTCAAGTCTTCGATGATGAATTCTTCTTCGTCTTTGAATATCGATGTGTAAAGATGAATGAAAGGTGTATGGTGATGGAGTGGTGGTGGAGTGGTAGGGGACGGCCCCCTTGGTGGCTTGGGACCTCCCTTGGCTTGTCTCTCTCTCGAAATTAGGGTTCACATGGTGTTTAAATAGGTATAGATGCTATGTCATGTCCTTAAACAACAAGGAAATCAATTTCAATATAGAACTCTACCTTTTTGCGACTTTATTTCTTTCCTAATCCAATAAAAAGACTACTTATTGAAGGAAGATTAGGATTAGAGTTCAACTTGTTTGCACAAGACTTCCAAACAATTCCAAGAAGGAAATATTTCTCATTCCGACAACTTGTAAAATAAATCCCGTCATTATTCACGGAATTATGACTGATCTGACCATCAGATACTAAAACGGGCATAACTTCTTCTAGGAATATCGGAATTTTGATCCGTAAAGTGCGCCAAAAACTAGATTTCTAGGGCTTTCAATCCATAGGTAGTAGGAAACACAATTCGATCTGAGCTGAGAGATATAGGCCCCGAAATATTACTATTCTGCACTGGTCCAAAAATCAACTTTTTGCTCTTTTTCTCTAAAATAACATCCAACGCCTCTTGAATGGAATGTGACCTATACATACTCAACAAACACATAAAATATCTAATTTCACCGAAAAGAAAAACACAAATAATAGGAAATGGGATCTAAAACATGTATAGAAATAGACAGATAAAAAACATGATCGATAATGGCTAATATAGTCATTTACTAATTTATATGGGATGGCGAAAGGTGCTTAATTACACTGGCATGAGACCATTTGTTTTTATACATTTTAATGGACAAGTGATCTGTGATCCAGATTGTAACTATATCTTAATTAATTAAGAGTTTTTAAGTTTTATCTCTTTGAGATGTCGGTGATTCTGTCTATTTAGATTTGTCATATGATGATTTATATAGTATAAAAAATATTCAAAATAGAAAAGTATGACTAACATAAAATTATTATTCCATTACCTGTTACTCAAATATTTTCAATATATACAATCATCAACGACGTTAAGTAATGTCATATACTTTTGGTTGAGTGATGCTACATCGGTATTTAAATCCTACCAGATGCTTGCATTTACCGGCATGTGTTATAAAGTACATATTTTTCAATATTGACTTAGAAATTAGACCTACGCAACGGATTGGGGACCAAGGTAAACTATAAAATTGAGACCTCCAAATTCCGACTTTTAAGAAGAGAGCTAAAGAATACTTACTTTCCACTAATTTTTAGTTTGCAAGATTCGTAAGAATAAAACTGTAAAATATCGAAGAACTCTTAAAAGATTTCGAATGTCCAACAATTATATATTAAATTACAAACTACAATTTGATAATGATTTTGTTTATTTAATGAGTTTTTTTTAACAAATAAAAAACATATGGGCTGCATATAAATATTTGTTGAGTATTGTTACTTTGTCCAAATAGTGTGAGTATGATCTAATCTATTCATTTAATTCATACAAATCTAATCCAATTTAAATGAATGGATTGAAGTTTTGTCACATCATTTGGGCATCAGATTTGGATAAAATAATATTACTCTTTTTTTTTGTGGGCGCTTGAAGTGATAATTGACATATGGGTTTTTATCTTAAAAAAAAAGAAGTTGTACTCGGGTCTAAAGATTGAAATACACAGTAAACTGAATTTGAGGGCTCCTGAAAAACGAATGCCCTAGGTGGCCTCCTCTTGGGCCTATGCCTAGGGCCGGCCCTGCTACGCATGCATATAAAAATTCATTTGCTTTCATGCTTATGTTAATATAATTAGTTTAATTATTTTTTAATGGGTAGTGCTAACCTTAACACCTACAAAAGTACTATAAAAAGAGAGTATTTATTACATCGATTGAGATAATAAATACAATAAATACTTTTCTTATAGTTGTTAACATGTGCCATAAATTGTGATTGTGATCTATAAAAAAGAACTGTTTTAGAGTAATAAAATGAGATAAAAGAGAAATTACTTATTAAAAATTGAAAAAAAGAGAAAGAAAGAACCCTTTTGTAGTTTTTCCATGGATGGAGGTAAGAACTGTTTAGGTACAGATAGTTATATTTTCTTTTTATGAAAATATAAACTATGAAAACTTCCATTATTATTGTTAAGTTAAATAAAACTGAAACTTTAAATAACTTAATAAAACGATAAAAAAAGACCATTTCAATCTCTAATGTAACAAGTTTTTACTTCATCGAATGCTTCCTAAAAATAAAAATAACAGGTTAATACTACCCTTCTTTAATTTGTCAAAATGCTTCTAATGGCACTTCATTTGCCAATTTCATCTGATTTTTATCTGTAAAATTCACCTTTATATATTTGTTGGGACCATATATATAACAGTAAGTAGAATATAATAAGTCAAATTAAAAAAAACAAAACAAATAAAAGATGATTTTAGCAAGTACATGCATGCATCAAAACAGAACTGTTAACATGTTTAGAAATATTGTACCGTGTACACTGTAATCTTAACACAAAATAAAAAAGAAACAGAAGCAAGACGTATTCGATGGTCTCATTTGATATCCAAGCAAGGGCGATAAGGAATGGGAATCAGAATCAAGTCATTTTTCCTTCTTACAGTCACACCGAAAGACTCGATCATGTCTAAATCTTCTTCTTTCATCGCATTTGGGAGTTTCCAATCAAAATGGTACAACATTTGTGCGAGTGGCAGTTCAACATTTGGTAATGCAAATTGTATGCCCGGACATATCCTTCTTCCCGCACCAAATGGGATGTACGTAAAGTTTGTTCCCTTATAATCAAGTGGACTATCAAGAAACCTTTCTGGAATAAATTTTTCAGCTTCAGTCCAATACTTGGGATCTCTTGCAATTGCCCATGCGTTCACTATTGTTCTCGTCTTGGCAGGTATCTCATATCCGTCAATCTGACAACTCTCCGTGTTTTCTCTTGGAAGTAAGAGAGGTGCAGAAGGGTGTAACCTCAGGGTTTCTTTGATTACTGCCTTCAGGAATTTCAAATCATGTATGCTAGTCTCATCAACTTTGCCTTTTCTGTCAAAGACACGTCTTACCTCAGCTTGTGCCTCCTTCATCACCCTTGGATTTTTCAGCATTTCTGACATTGCCCATTCTACGGTTGTTGACGACGTCTCACTCCCGGCAGCAAATATATCCTGAAAACATAATATCGTTACAAATTCGGTAAAAGATAAAATTCCAATAAATTAACTCTGAACTAGAGATAATTTCCGTTCACTTTTAAATTTGTAGTTAATTAAATAAACAAATTCTAACCCAGATGACTGCTTTGATGTTGTTGTTTGTTAAGGGGAACTCAAGGTCACCATCCTGTTGAAGTCTCAAAAATACATCAACTAAATCTTCATGATCAGCTTCTATTTGGCCAGTTTTCACTGTCCGCTTTCTCTCTTTATGCTCATCAAGTATGTCTTCAAGTATTCTATCTCGCTCCTGATGAATCTCCTCCACTTTCGACTTCATTCCACTAATCACTTCAAGCATCCCAATAGAAGGGTACAGATCAGCAATCGAAAAACCTGAAGCTAACTGTACGACTTTCATGACAATTGATATGAACTTTTGTTGATCTTTGCATTTGTTTCCAAAAGCTGCTCTCGCAGTTATACCATAGGTTAATGAAAAAATTTTCTCACTAAGATTGACTAGTGATCCTTCGTTCGAATTTATTGTTTCGATCAGATTGGACGTCTCCTCTTCTCTGATTGATCTGAATGATTGGACTCGTCTTGTACTTAATAGCTCTACTGTGCAAATTTTCCGTAATTGTCTCCAATAATTGCCGTATGGTGCAAAGCCAATATCAGTAAATTCGTAACTTGTGACTTTAGTGGAAGCAAGAAAGGGCCTATTAGCAAAGATGATGCCATGGGTTTTCAGGACCTCTTTAGCTATCTCTGCCGATGAAACTACAATGACTGAAGAGTCACCAAGCTGCAGGTGCATCAAGGGTCCATATTTCGTTGCCAAGTCTAGAAGGCGGTGATGGGGTAGTGAACCAACCAGTTGGTGTATGTTTCCTATCAGAGGCAGTCTCCATGGTCCTGGAGGTATCTTGGTGCTTGAGTTCTTGGCTTTTGTTCCATGTACTATTTTGACTGCCAAGAACATGAAAATGAGGAAGCTAAAGATGTAGGTTAAAGAAGGAAATTGAACGATCGCCATGAGTTTTCAGATAAAATTCTATGTGCTTGTTAATTACAACTTAGCAGGAAGACACAGGTTGATATATATAGGGCTCAAAAAATTAATGACAGCTTTTTGGGGGTTGTTGTGTAAATTGCATACATTAATAAATCATGTTTAAAAGACACCATTTAAAGTGTGGAGACCAAAATACCCATGTCATCACTTTTGTTGTGAAGAAAGAGAGAAAAAGTAAAAACAAAAAAAAGTGAATCGAATGCTTCTTGTTCACGGCTACGGTACCAGAACTTGGAAAGCAGTTTATCGTTGAACAAAATATTGCAATCGATCGAGGTTAGTTGAGCATTGAATTTGTATCTTTTTGATTGTTGATTAATTGAATGAAATGTTAGATTAGGTTTTATTTGTGGATCTGAGAATGTAAATGGGTTAGGTTAGGGTTTTGTATTTGTAAAAAAGTTGTTGAAGAAAATGAAATCGAGTTTCGAGCTTTTGTATAAAAGCGTTGAGCTTTTGTATAAAAGCGTTGAGCTTTTATATAAAAGCTCGAAGCTTTTTTACAAAAGCTCGATCCGAGCTTTTATAACAGCTTCGAGCTTTTATATAAAAGCTCGGATCGAGCTTTTATATAAAACCTCGGATCGAGCTTTTATATAAAACCTCGGATCGAGTTTTTACAAAACCTCGATCCGAGTTTTTACAAAACCTCGATCCGAGTTTTTATACAAAATCTCAAAGTTTTATACAAAAGCTCGGAGCGAGGTTTTATAAAAGCTCGACGCTTTAATATAACCTCGATCTGAGCTTTTGTTCAAAATCTCGAAGCTTTTATACAAAAGCTCAGAGTTTTATACAAAATTTGGCAGCTTGTATACAAAAGCTCTGAGCTTTTATACAAAAATCTCGATCCGAGCTTTTACACAAAAGCTCGATCCGAGCTTTTACACAAAAGCTCGGAGCTCGATGATAAAAGCTCTGTCCGAGCTTTTTTCTTCAAGCTCTGAGCTTTTGTTAAGGTTAGAGCTTGTTATTTCTGAGGATTTCACAGGGCCAAAAAATTAATTATGTTGTTGTTTAATTTTAGATGACGAATCGGTTAAGGGAGTCGCTTAAAACTCCAATGGAAGAGTGGTATCAGAGCAAAGTCACTCGCCGTGACCATTTCGATGCCCTTGGCCAGTTAGACGACGCCATTAACCGGGTCTCTGCAGATTGGGCTGAGGAAGACTGACGTCGGTTAAGGGCATCCTGTTTTAGGCATTTATTGACCATGCCCCGCCCGGTGAAGTTTTCGGGTGGTATTATCCACCAGCTACTTCTGCGGGAGGTGCATCATAATGAGCCCTCAGACGAGATGTGGTTTATGTTAGGCAATCATGAGGTGAGGTTCTCGAAGGTAGAATTCTGCCTAATCACCGAATTAAGGTTCGGAGTAGTACCGGATACGAGCAACTATGTTAGCGTGGATAATGGCCTACATCACCGGTACTTTTGTGGTAAGGATGAGATTCCGTCCTTTGATTTGAGAGATGTCCTGAGGCGAGGTGAGTTTCAGCAGGCATACGATAGTGTGATACTATACCTCATCTATATGCTGAACTGGATACTTATTGGGTTGGATGAGAGAGTCAAAATTCTAGTTTGGCAGTTACGGCTGGTGAATGATCTGGACGATTTTAACGCGTTCCTGTGGGGTGCAAACGTGTACAGTCATTCCATAATTTCATTCAAGCATGCGCTTGACGGGCTACGGGAGCGGTTCCAGAGACGCCAACAAGCAAAGGGACGTGACAAACATATGGTAGAGGCGTACAACATTTATGGTTTATCTTACGCCCTTTTGGTAAGCATTTTATGAATAAAATCATTTACGTTTGTAATCGTCTATATGGAATTTGGAAATAACATATATTTATTTGTAGATTTTTGCTTTCGAGGTGATCCCTGAGTTTGGGACCTAATTCGGGACTCTGGTGGCTACCGATATGTATCCCCGAATTCTAAAGTGGGCGTTAAATATACAACTGATAAGTGTCTAACTTGTTAATGTTAATAACTAAATTCAATTACACAACGTTCTAACAACGTTTTTGGATGTTTGCAAGGACTGAAATGGTGGCCATCCAAGTTGAAAAGGGTGAACCCTATTATATAGGCATAGCGGAGGTGATATCGGATCCTTTGGGTGGCAGACAATAAGGTATATCCAATTCAGTGAGGGCTAGTCCGAGTGAGAACGAAGTTATACCAGAGGTAGAGCAACGTTGTGTCAGTGAAGAGATGCATATAGACACAGAGTTGCCCCATGAGAGACCCTAGAGGCAGCGCCGCGTATGATTTACGATGACAGGACATAATGTTGCAGATAGCTCATGAGGAGACAGTGTATGGGTACGCGAGGTGTGTTAAAACTGTTGTTCTACATTTATTTGTTTCAAACATAAGTACATGTGCATGACTGACATTGTGTACTTTTTTTCAGAACCGGCTGAGCTTAGAATCCAAGCATTGGAGGGTTCAATCCTAGCTTTAAGGGATTATCTGCAAAGAAGTGATGAAGAACGAAATAGGCAGCATCAGCAGCTGATGGACTTAGTCCAAGCTTTGTGTGGATCGATATCACAAACAGCAGGAGAGGGCTCACAGTCCCATGATCGAGATGATTTATACAAAGACTTTGTGGGTGGACGTAGTCCTGTCGACGGGGCAGACCCGGCAAGAGTCGTAGGTGGTACCCGACCAAAGACATATGGTACCGTACCCGATTCACAGGTGGTTGGACCTGATACACAGGGTATCGATATAGACACTGGAGGCTGAAAATACAATCACGGTTAAATGCTCAAGGCTAACCTAGAGGGGGGGTGAATAGGTTAGACACTTTTTTCGACTCCTTTATTAACAAACAAAAGTTTGTCCCTCTAGATTGCTTGTATCACAATATATATATTAATTAATGACAATTAATCAATATATAAACACAAGTAAAGTGTGATACAAACAAGTACTTGTAACACATACTCAATCTATTCTATAGAAAGGAAGTCAACATACATAGAGAGTTCTATCCACAATACAAATATTAGAGAGATAGAGATAGAGAAAAGTTGACACAAGATATAACGTGGTAAACCTCCAAAAAGGAAACATCCACAGGCTAGCAGCCACCGGCAAACAAAATCCACTAGTAGATAAGACAAGTACAATCTCTCAAGTGACCTCTTCACCTAGAAACTACTCTCCTATCCTACTCTAGAAGTTGTCGCCCTATACTCAACAATCGAGGCTTCACACCTCTTGTCAAGACTTTCTTGCTCACCTTATCCGGATCCTCACGACCAAAGGCAAGACTTCATAATCAGCTAAGTCCTCACGACTCTAGTCAAGACTTCCTCGCTCACCTATCTGAGTTCTCCCAACTCTAGGAAAGACTTCTTGCTCGACTATCCAAGGCTTCACATCTCTAGCCAAGACTTCCTTGCTCGACAATCCAAGGCTTCACTCCTCTTGCCAAGACTTCTTGCTTAACACCATAGGTCTCACACCTATTGTCAAGACTTCCTTCTCACAAGGCATCTAGGTGATCATGAATGTAAAACACAAACAAGCACGTAACATAGAATGTTATGATCAACACATCCTATGGTAAATACTAGACATGAGCATGAATGCACAAATCACATATAGTCTAGTTAATCATGCATGTGTGATCAAATCTAGATCATGTAAGATATGTTCAAAATTAATCACATCCTAGATACATGCATATATCTAAACTGGAATCACAAGATATGTTCAACAAATCACACGATCAAGTTTAAATTACATAAACCTAAAACATGTTAAAATCATATAACAAAGTCAATTAGATTTAAGCTAAAGTTCTAGAGCATATTCTTAATCTTAGATTCAAACAAATCACATGAATAGCTAAAAAGAACATAAGCACATGTATTATGTGAGAGTTTCGGCCAAGAGAGCCTAATACATGTGAGGAACTATTTTTCTCAAAATAAATCAATCAAAGATCATCAAATAGTCCTAGAATCAAAGCTAGCACAATACAATTTCAAACATGTGATAACATAGGTAAAATCAAAACCTAATTCAACATGTATGATGTCAATTGAAACTCAATCTAGCTTTGAAGTGTTCAAAACACAAAGTCAAAACACTCACAATACACAAATATATGTAGAAGAAGAAAACCCAAGGCAATTGACCAAGTTTTAAAAGAAAACTTTGAGAGAAAATCAATACATTAGCTGATTTAGGTGCAGTCTTGTTTTTGTATGATTAGACACCAAAAAAAGTAGTAAAATTAACTCAAACCTCCAGAGAAAAGATGGAAGATGAATAGATGAACACTCTCAACTTTAGATCACTCAAATCGGAGTTCAAATGAAGAAGTTATGGTGTTTGGAAGATGAGAAAATTTAGAGAGAAAATTTCTGCATACTTGATTTGAATTTCTTCTTAGAATGAAATGTGAGAGGGAAAGAGATTATAAATGAGTGGAAAAGATGAAAGATGAAAAGAAAAAATTGCCCTCACTTGTTAGTTCTCCCCCGAGATGGCACGTGGGCATCTCGGGGCAGCAAGCATTCTGTCCCGAGATGGCCACGCGCCATCTCTTGAAAGATTTCTTGGATGCATATCTTTTCCTCTCGCTCTCCCTTCGCGTTCTTTGACCGTTCTCTGGCCTTCGAACTCGAAATTCAAATCCGTTTGCGGATTACAAACCGTAAATCTCACACGGACATGGACATATAAGATACTCAACCCATAAAATAATAATTCGACTCGATATACAAAGACGAAGATAATGTATAAAACATGAGTTGAAAGTGTAGTATCTTTTGACTTAGAACTTGAAATCAATAGTATGAGTAACCGAAATGACCGGAACTCAATCGAGAATGATTTAAGACTAAAGCCAAGTTCAATATCCATGTTATACAAATATATACACACACAAACACAATTCACACTAGAATGCAAACTACATAGAGATAGTTTCCAATCATGCATATTCCAAAACATGTTATTTCCAAACCAATGCATGAGCATTCATCTTCAAGTGTGTGAATGTGTTATACATGGTGCACAACAATGCAATGACACATATGAATGAATTATATGTGTGTGCCATTAAAGGTGCACAATGATACAGGGACATAAACGTATGATATGTGTGTGTGTGCCATTAAAGGTGCACAACGATGCAGGGACACAAATGTATGATATGCGTGTGTGTGTGTGTGTGCCTAAGCCTTGTAAGAGAAAGATAAAGTCTTAGTATACCTTTGTAGAACCATATTGCATCCTTTCTCTTTGAAGACTTAGAACTTGGTTTGACTTGTTGTTTCTTCTTCCTTGAAGCTTGAATCATCATGAACCTAAACAACTAAGTCATTACAAGTAAACATCGTTTTGATATGGAATTAATGCCAACACAAACTAAAACCTAACAGAGGCTCTAGCGGACACTAGGAGACTCGTATTGATAGTACACCTGAGTTTCCTCTGCTTCTAGAGGTGCAAGAGACTTTATCGGAACGAAATCACCGTCTTAGGGGTTCTTCCACCCGACTTGGCTCTATAGTTACACCACATGAGACCCCTCATCCTCCCACTGTCATAGCCGCATCATCCCACGAGATCCCTCCTCCTCCCGTGGTCACACCATGTTCATCCCACGATATCCTTCCTCCTCTCACTGACACACCCCGCGTCCTCTGTATCCCCCATGAGTGTAAGTGCGGGTGGCAGCTGGTCAGCCCATACACTGACCCGACTCGCCCAATGAGGCCTAGGACAATGCCGATAGCATTAGAGCATACATTCAATCCTATAGCGTTGGTAGATGCTGGGCAGTTGGAGGCCTACAAAGCATATAAGAAGAACAGTTCAATAGGGGTGGAGTAAGTATCAGATGTGTTACTTTATTTTTGCACCAGCATTAATCTGTTTAATTTGTCTGATATTAAGAAAATTGGTTTATACAGGCGCGATGTTGATATCATGGAGCCGGTAGACGTGGGTTGGTTCCACATATTCGAAGGGAACTACATGCAGTTGTTTGACTCGATAGGCTACAAAAAATTTTTGGATTTGACTTTTTTTACGCTTGAATTGTAACAGTGTTTCCATATCTTTTTATAGCATATGGACGCGTACCTGGCCATCTTACGGAAGCGTCAACGAGCATACCCCAATGTTTACAACCAGAGGATAAACAATATAGGAACTCAATTCTTTGTACGTGTTTGTTGGTTTGTGTGTAGTTATTTATCAATGAATTGATCCTCACTGACAATGACAATTTGTTTGTCCACAGCCATTACTGAAGTACCAGTGGGAGAGAAAAATGCCTCGCGGTGATGATGGTGAAGTCAAGACGCTGGGGTGGAAGGTGTTGCAGTACAGGTGGTCTGCGGAAGACCTTATGACAGTAAGCGGATTTCTCCCGACAGGAAGCCAGCCCTGGCACGAGGGTTGACATGGTAAGTGTTATAAAATGATTTACATATTTTGTTTCTCCCATAATTGTGGTAAACATAAGTTGTGTTATTCCTTGGTACATGTTCTTATTCCTTGCAACATCGGATGCCAGCATTGGCTTGTGGCCAGCGTGGACTTGACTGCCAGGATGATACATATCCTAGACCCCTTCAGACAGGATCCAGTACGATTGGACCGAAGATGATATGCCCATCATACGGGAGAAGATGGCAGTGAAGGTGTTTTGTAAATCCTAACCACAAATACGAGGCATGAATGCTGTAGAGTAGTGGAGTTGTATTAAATTATGTAATAATATTCATTCACTAAATTATATAATAATATTCATTCATTAAATTATGTAGTAATATTCATTCATTAAATTATGCAAATTATGTATATTTTATGATATCGTCTACCATTGACAAATTTTACATCACGTTCTTCAATGGGAAACTAAAAATTATCATCCCTATTTAATCTGAAGATAATAACGCAATATTTTCACATCGTGCAATTACAACTAAAATATGGTTTCTTTCTATATGCACTCAGTCATACTACTGTAGGTCCATTATCTGGGCAAATCTGTTTGTTGTGTCCAACTGAATGACATATGCTACACTTGCGCCGGTATTCTGGCGGAACAATTCTGCTCAGACCATCATTAATCAAAGGTGGATTATGACATCGTCTAGCATTATGACCTGATTCTCCACATCTTCTACACGATTGAGTGGTTGTCCTTTCTGAAGATGAGGCATGTCGGCCCCCCCTCGGACGTCCTGCTTGCCTCCTCGATAATGGATTTAACACCACACGATCAGCGATGTCAGTGGGGACTATCCATTCTGACGGATGGCCAACAGGCATAATAGGAACCGAATACGCATCGATTAGTATCTGTCTCTTGTAGAAGTCCACACACAAAGATGTGTAATCCAAGTTTTGCTCCCTGCAACAACAATTACATGGGGTGTCAAATTCATTTGCAAGTACCCAAAATATATTACGTAAAAGTATTATACCTTGATGCTGCAAGTGCGTGTGAACTTGGAAACATGTCCATTTGGAATTTGTTGCACGTGCAAGTCTTCTGGGCTAAGTCAACAGTCCACTACTTCCTGGACCGTTTGATAAAGAATATGTTCCAGTCAACTGGATTAACGGTCATATCAGCACACTTCTCAACACGTTTGAGGATCACAAGATGTGATGTGTCGGTCAACTGATGACGTATGGACTGTGCAGTACGATGGCCATCATAAAACCACCTCTGTAGCATATTCCTAATGAACTCTGCCAGTGTCAGCATGGGCAGTTGGCGTGCAAATTTGAGGCATGAGTTTATGCATTCAACAACATTTGTTGTCATGAATCTATACATTCTTTCTGGACAATATACGCGAGACCACTTGTGTGGACCAGCTTCAATGACATAATTGAATGCATTCTCGTGTAGGTTATGTAGCTCTTCCATGTGGCGATTATATTTCAACTCAGTGTACGATCTAGCTGCTTTATCCATTATGGCTGCTACATCCTTTCTGTGAAATCGCTTCTTCCTATTTTCATAAAAGTGTCGGAAACATATCGTATGAGTTGTATCGGGAAAAACTTTAGAAATCCCAGCTTCAATGCTTGCATGCTGATCAAAAATGAAAACCAGATCATCAATATGGCCTAGGGCACCCTTCAAACAATCCAAAAACCACTCCCATGAAAGGTTGTTTTCTGAGTCACCGTACCCAAAAACAATTGGATACACCTGTTCGTTCCCATCTTGTGGAGTTGCAACAAACATTGTGCCCCCGAATCTTCCCTTTAAATGGGTACCATCTACAACAATAACTTGACGCATACACTTCTAGAATCCTATCAGTGAGGCACCCAACAACATGAAAAAATAGAGAAATCTACCATCTTCGTCGCATTGTAAGTCAGTTATTGTCCTTGGATTTTGTTGCTCTAACACGTAGCCAAATGATGGCAGTAGTTTGAAGGTTTCCTCATTTGTTCCATAGGTCAGTGACAACGTATATTGCAGGGCTTGATGTGCCTTACTGTACAATATTTGGATGCCAAACATTGTTTTCATGTCAGCGATTATGTCCTTTGGACACATTAATCGACCATCTTGTTGTTGAAGTCTAGGTGCAACCACTTCTCCAATTATGACTGCACTAGCTTGTCAGTGACGGGGTGAATCTCCTCAAAGGACATATGTGTTCATTCACAAAACTTCTTACTTGGAAGTATGTCCCTTCATCTCTTCTAACCGCTCTTAATTTCCACGTACAGTTGTCCATCAAATAAGGAACAAACCAAATGTAACGTTGTCTTATTTGACCTTTTCACCTTCCACTCGAAGTTCTGTCGCATTGTAAAATCCCCAACGAGTCTCTTCAAATCCTTTTTGGTAGGAAAAAATTGTCCCTTATATATCATGCTTGTAGGTTCTTCCTGAACTGAGTTCATGTTTCCACCAATACCAAACGAGTATGATTGTGCTCCTGGAATAACTCACATTCTAACATTATCAGAATCACATGTAGTTAAATTAGGCCAGACCTCAGAAGTCCCAGCTACAGCTGCTGCATTGCAAGTAAATCTTTGTACACGTGTTGCACGTCTTTCCGGTTCGACAGCCTCTTTCTCTTCCTCATCGTTAGCTACATTATAAACCGGGTGCAAATTTTCCTCATCATCCATCTGTTGTGTCGGCCCAATATTTGGTTCACTGTTTTGCTCATTGTTTATGTCATTGTAGAAGTCATTATAATGGTGGTTGAACTGCCCATCATTCATCCCCCCCCCCCCTTCCCGGCATAAACCGAACATCATCGTCGTTTCTTATAAACGTGCGACATGTAGTCCTAGGAACCATTGATATACACTGTATAGTAGCACTGTATTTGTCGACATCATACTTCACAACGGTTTCCACGATCGACACCAACTATTGGTAAGTCATACTCTTTGAGACATACATTCCTTGATTATCAGCACCTAAAAACCTCTGCTTCCATCAGGTAACTGCTCCCATCGACTGTTGTAAGAGATGACTAATCTCACCTGATTCATTCTTCTGTTAAAATCAATATCACAAACCATTATTAACAATAATAATATCTAAATTCAATTTCAAATAACAATTAAATAACCAAATGAATGTTATAAAAAAGCTCAAAAATAATAACAAATGTCGGAATTAAAAAAATTCCTTCGGAACAAAAAATACTAGGATAATCAAAGTACAAGCTCGAGCCTGGAAAAATAAAATCTCGATCCAATACAATAATATCTCTGATAAGCACAGTACAAGAGCTCGGACCGAGCTTTTATATAGCTCGGATGGAGCTTATATAAAAAGCTCGGATGGAGCTTTTTTAAAAGCTCGGATGGAGCTTATATAAAAAGCTCGGATGGAGCTTATATAAAAAGCTCGGATGGAGCTTTTTTAAAAGCTCGGATCCAAGCTTTTATCTGAGCTTTTTATATAAGCTTCATCCGAGCTTTTTATATAAGCTCCATCCGAGCTTTTAAAGAGGCTCGATTCGAGCTTTTTATATAAGCACCAAGCTTTTATAAAAGCTCATAGCTGTTATATAAAAGCTCTGTTCGAGCGTTTATATATAAGCTGCGAGCTTTTATAAAAGCTCGGATCGACCTTTTAAAAGCTCATAACTGTTATAAAAGCTTGGACCAAGCTTATAAGCTCGGACTGAGCTTTTTTTTAAAAACCCGAACTTTTACAAAACCTCGAGCTTTTATAACAAACCTACAAGCTCGACTTATATTCTCGGAAAGTAAGAAAATAAACCTACTGCACATTTTGGAGACTAAATGTTTATGCATTTCTTGTATACATCTTAAATCACTCGTAAAAACATGACAAAACATTAGAGAGATCACAAAAATCAGTTACCTGCAGATTTGAAAAACATACTAGTTTTTTAGAGAGAGAAATAAACTTATCTTTCTGAAACCGAAGATAAAAGTATAAATACAACTTTTAAAAACATTTTTTATAATTCATCGTAATAGATGTCTTTTAAACATAAGTTATTAATATAGTGACATTATCGTGATTTTATTAAAAAAAGCTGATATTTTTCATAATATAATATATATATATATATATATATCATTCCTGACCTGATTGCGATCAAACTCAAGATGATTACTATGTCTTCACTAAAAACAAATTGCATTCATTATTTATCGCTGAATTGTCCCAAAGATTTTCTGACCTGATTGCGATCACACTCAAGATGATTACTATGTCTTCACTAAAAACAAATTGCATTCACCATTTATCGTTGAATTGTCCCAACATATTTTTTCATGTGACGAATTGGATGGGAATGTTGTCAAACATTTCTAGTGGTCGATGATATTTTGAAGACCTTTTGGCTTTTGAAAGGTGAAAAGTACTCGGCTAGAAAACAAATCTTAACATTATCTTTTTTGGCTCTGTTTTGTCAAATTTCTTAGATGTCAAAAAAATCGCTGTGCTCTTTCAAAATATTCATGCATATATCCTTTATGTAATTATGTTGAACAGTAGTGAATACCAACATTATCTAATAGAATTCAGCGCATCAGGAAAGGCTCGTTAATATCGGCATCCAGTTGGATATGATTCGAATTTTTAATGTTTATCAAACGGGATTCAATCTATACGGACAGTGACGGATCTAGAAATTTTAATTAGGTAAAACACTTGAATAAAGTAAAATCACGATTATATGTTAAAATACAGAAAAATTAAGATAATAGTAAAATAGATTTTTTAGATAAAATAAAATAAATAGAACACTTAAGATTAAATAATTTTACATTTAAAAATAAATAAAAAGAAAAAAATATTTAAAAATATATAATAATAAGAAAAACAACATAAATAATGGAAAAAAATTAAAAAAAAATTACAATCTAATTTTATAATAAAAAACTTTGTTTTGAATTTATAATGAATTCAATTTAAATTTATATAAAAATAATTTATTAATAACTGTTTCTAGACATGATTTTTTTTTTTCAACTTATTAGTAAATCATTGATTTATTGTTTCTTAATAAATTAAAACTATAAAATAAAGAAAAATACTAAGGATAAAATAAAATGCATCATAATAATAGATTGACTATTTTAATCCAATAAAGTAAAATCTGATATTTTAGGGTTTATTGATCAGACGTGTTAAATATATCAAATTAAAACTATTAGAAATAATAAAAGTCTGTAATAATAATATATGGCTTAATATAAAATAAAATGGAATTTAAGTAAACACAAATTAATGATAGTTAAGAAATTGACAATGACGGAATAGAGAAAATGAATCAGAAAATATGATAAAATACATAAGATATATAAAAAAAAAAAAGAGAAAACGAATGAAAAAAATGGTAAAATAAATAAGATATTAAAAATTAAAAGATAAAATTGAATTAAAGAAGTACCTATATGAGACTTGAATCAAACACCCTTAGTTCAAAAATATAGGTCCACTACTAGCTATACTAACATCAATTAGATGTTAACTACTCTTAATAAATAGTCAAAATTGTTAAAAATAATAATAACTATTATGGAAATTTTGTTTTTAATCACATACGAAAATTTACTCGTTAATAGCCATTTTTTAAGAAATTACTTGAATGCATTTATATAAAAACCATCCCCAAACACTTTCTCTCTATTTTCTTTTTTTTTTCTCTCTCATTTCCTCTCTCTCTCCCAGATCTCTTTCTCACATCGGCGGTGTGCCAGCGAACCGTCACCAGCGTCCTTGTGAAGACTGACGAACCGTCGTCGGCCTCCTCTCTCTCTCACTAAACCTCTCTTTCTCTATCCCCACACCTCCCTCTCTCTTTCTCTCTCCTTTCCTTTCTCTCTCACATGTCGTCGACGACTTACCGGAGTGTCGATGTACCATCGTCTGGGCTTCACGACCATCCAGCAACGCCGTCGAGCTCCCCTTCCACCGGTGATTAGATTTGTAGAAAAAAGGGAAGAAAATGAAATACCTTGAAACCAAGAACATTTCAAGTTTTTACATTTCAATTTAATTAAGATTTCAAGTTTCAACATTTCAATTTAGGTAAGATTTCAGGTTTCTAAATTTGAAAACGAAAAACTTAAAAACCCAGAACATTTCAAGTTTTAACATTTCAATATAGTCAAGATTTCAAGTTTCAACATTTCAAGTTTCAAGTTTCTATTCATGATTTCAAGTTTGATTCCAGATTTTAGTTATGATTTCAAGTTTGCTTTCAGTTTTAAAGAAAAAATCAAATACAGTGGTATTTTTATAATTTATGGACATACACTGATTTTTTTTTTAAAGTGGCTATTAACAATTAAAATTTTAAAAAGTGGTTACAAACGAAAATTTAATGTTTTCCATGGCTATTTTTGATTTTCTCTCTAATAAATATGTGTATATATATATATATATAAAGAATCAATTTTTTAAAAATAAAATTATGGTACCTGGGCTATACGTTGGTCTGCCCCTGAATTTGGTGACTTCTTGAAGATGTGTGATACATTTAGAAGTATGAGATCGTGTTTGAGGGATGCTAAAAGACCTTAAAGAACTGAAAAAGTGAAGAATATTGAAAAGCAATGTGGGTAATGTTGTGCAATGGACAACGGTGGTCAGCGCTGTGTAATTTACACAGCGGCAGAGACATCGGTCCTTTTCCAGAGATTATCACTATGGATTTCGACAGCGGTGGTGACAGCGATTTTGGTGACATGTCACATGGTTTACGGTTTTCTAAGCGCTTAATTCAACACGGTTTAAGAAGCGGGTGGCCAACCGCAACTCGAATCATAGTCAATTACAATTATGTGTTGGATCAGGAAATATTAACATAAAAGGAAGTATGTTGGGTGTAAAGAATCAGGTTTGGGGTATTTTAGAGAGAGAATCCTGAGAGTGTGGTTGTAATAATTTACTACAGAATGGAATTTTCTTGTGTCGTCTTGACGGCCGTGGTTTTTCTCTGTTTTTGGCTTTCCATATAAAATTCTTTGTGTTGTTTGTGATTGGATTGTTTATATCTTCCATGTTTTTTTTCTATTATTTTTTTGTGGTCTATCGAGCAACGTTTTCGCCTAGTGACTTGTTCGTTAACACAACCCACATGAAATGATGAAAGCACCGACATACGCAATGGGAATCGTGTGTACATGTAACGACCAGGGTCATTCCAATATTATCTGCTTTGTGAGTATCCTTTTATCTCCATATATTTTTTTAATGGTCAAGTCGGTAGAGTGCATTAAAAAAAAAGGTTAGTAAAGAAAATCTATCACAATTGAACATATGAAGTCAAATAAAAGAACTTGAGACGAGTATATAAACTTGTGGATCCATTTTCATTTTATAAGGCTTGAGCCATTTTGTTCTAGTTCTCTCTCACTAGCCTGTGGATCGCCTAGTGTCTAAACCACCTAGTTGGGGTCTAGGCATTTTATTTATTTTTTATTTTTTTATTTTTTATTTATTTATTTTTCTTCCCGTCTCAAGCTTTTTCTTTTTATATTTTTTAATTTTTTTTAGGTTTTGGTGTTGTGGTGTATATCAAACAGTCTATGAATCACCCACCATCATTAATACATTTTGTGAACCCTAATACACATCACAAAACCAATGAGCCACCCACCATCAATAATACATTTTGTGCACATCAATACCTCAAGATCTCACCAACCCATCGACTGACTTTATTTATTTTTTTCTATTTAATTATATTGGTCTTACTTTACCAACCCCATTGTCTCCTCCACTCATGCCTCTTCTCGATCAATCATTAGACTCTCTCTCTCGGTCTCTACATCTCTCTAGTTCAAACTATATCCTTCAAATTTTCTATGCAACTTCATTGCTCATTTTCATCTTCTTAATACATTTTCAGCTTTTTTCTTATCATTTTTTCTTTCTTTGAACTATTAAGACTAACCCTAGATTGCTGTCAGAGCGATGGGCGAGGACAACCGGACGATGAAGGCTGCAGCGGTGAGACATGACGAGGTGGAGACGAGAGGCTCCGTTTTGATTGGGAGTTCTAGTTCGAATTGGGAAATTTGGATTTTAGTTCAACTGAATTAACTCTTAAGGCTCTTCAATAATAATTTCTTTTTTCAAATGATTAGGCCTATTTATCAGCTCTAGAAATCGGTCTAGACAGCCAGCTAGTTGGAGCTAGTTGCCAAATAGTTACCCAGCCGCCTAGGAAGGACGATTAGTGACCATTCGCAACGGTGGGTGCCGCCTGAGGTCTGTCGGCTGTCATCCACCTAGGGCAATTTCTAGAACAATGAGAATGACTATAATATACAATTTGAATCATTTCCTTAAAGTGTTATTTACCCCCACTCAATTGTGTTTGCTAAAGGGTTCTTGACAAATCATTTTCACGGTACAACAAAGTTTGGAAGCCTCGATATAGCTTAATCAAAGAATTCTCTTAAAAATTATTTGAAAAGAAATTGTATGGCTATTGTAGGGAGAATAATAAAACTAGTATATCATAAAACATAATCGGTGTATTATATATATACATAAGAGAATGGGTGCCTTTGGCATCCATTTAATTTGTTTTGTCTGTACAAAGCGATATGTCTATTGAAATTACATCTGTTAGTAGAAATTGTTGGGTTTGGGTTTCCTCATATTTGAAGGATAACCCAACACATGTTGGCCCATTGATATGTTGATTGTTAAGCCCACAAGAAGAGAATGAGCACTTTGGTAATTTAGTGGGTTGTAGAGACAACCTAAAGACTTTTGTTTTTCCTTCACTAAATGGGTGTCGTTGGCTGCAAGAAAGTGTGAGTGGCGTGAAAAATAGAAAAGAGAAGAAAAGAGATGCGTGTGTGAAGAAAAATCACTGTGCATATTTTTTCAAATGTTGGTATCTCCTTCGTCTGAGATCGTTTTAGGCTGAAATTTGGTTAGCACGTTCTACTCTTATGGTTCTTGATTTTATGTTGGGATTATCAATCAGAGTTCCCTGTGGTTAGTTTTTCGGTTCCGAACAGAGCTTAGTAGAAAACAGAGGCGGAGTTTCCAGTTTTGCACATGTTTGGCAAAGATCGATATCTCTTTGATCTATGGTCCGATTAGGTTGAAATTTGGACAACACGTTCTTCACTCGTGGTTCTAAAATATGGTTGGTTGGATTATGGATCGGAATTTTCTGCACGGAGATATACACTCCGAATAGAGCATCCGAGTTTGTGTTATCTTCTCTCTTGTTTCACTTATTGACATTATATTTGTGCTGCCAAGATTGTTTTTCTTGATGTTGCAGCTGTTTTGTATCCCTATATGAAGTTAGGGAACATATTGTACGCTCATGATTTGGTTTCCTATTAGATTCACACAGAAGGAAAAAAGGAAGTCATTTGTTTGCCGATTGCATTGGCCTTTTTCTTATCAAAGTTGTATCATAGTCAGTTTCTTAATTCCTGTGTGCTGTGTTTGAATTATGGAGACCAATTTGAATTTGATTAGAATGATTACCTTGAATGGTCACATTATCATGTTTGGATAGAAAGACGGAGGACGTTCTTTATGTGAAGGATTTTCATTTACCTGTTTTTACTACAGAGAAACCAGGTAATAAATCTGATACAGAGTGACCTTACTGCATCGGAAAGTTTGCGGATTTATTAGGCAATGGGTAAATGACAACGTTTTGAACCATATTAGTGGTGAGACACATGCAAGGACCTTTTGGAATAAACTTGAGGAATTATATGCAAGAAGGACAGGGAACAACAAGTTGTTTTTGATCAAACAGATGATGGATCTGAAATATAAAGATGTGGCCCCTTTGACAGATCACTTGAACACATACCAAGGGATTTTAAATCAGCTGGCTGGAATGGGTATCAAGTTTGATTATGAGATCCAAGCATTGTGGTTGCATGGTACATTTCCCTACTCATAGGAGACGTTCAGATCTTTAATATCAAACTCCGCTCCAAATGGTGTAATCACTGTGGATTTAGCCAAGGGAAATCTTCTGAACGAAGAGATGACAAGAAAGACACAAGGTTCTGCTTCACATTCTGAGGTTTTGATTACTAAAAGGAGAGGGAGAAGCAAAATTAGGGGTCCTGAAGGGCAGGAATAAACACAGAAGCAAGTCAAACAAGTCTGCAAATATTAAGTGCTATCATTGTGGTAAAAATGGGCACATCAAAAGATATTGTAGACAATTGAAGAACGAAAATAAAACTGATAAAGGCAAAAAGAAGAAGAATGAAGATGACAACAATGATGATAGAGTTGCCACCACTTCTCATGAAGACTTTTTTCTGGTTTATGATGATGATTCCATCAATTTTGCTTACCAAGAGACCAGCTAGGTTAATGGCAGTGGTGCCTCCATTCATGCTACATCTCGATAAGATTTCTTTACACCCTATACACGTGGTGATTTTGGGAATGTAAAGATAAGAAATGATGGACTTGCTAAAGTTTTCGGCATCAGAGATTTGTGCTTGGAGATGACCAACGACACAAGGTTAGTTAAAAATGTGAAGCATATTTCTGACATTCGTGTGAATATTATTTCTACAGGAAAACTTGATGATGAGGGGTATTGCAACACCTTCAGTAATGGTATTTGGAAGCTCACTATAGGTGCCATGATTTTGGCCCGAGGTAAGAAATGTTCCACACTTTATCTATTGCATGCAAAACTTTCCAAAAGCAGTATAAATGCAGTGGAGGATGAAAATAAAGTAGAACTATGGCACAAGAGACTTGGACACTTTAGTGAGGAAGGCATGACTGTTTTGACTAAGAAAAATCTTTTGCTTAACGTGAAGAGTACATAATTGAAGCAATGTGCTCACTGTTTAGTAGGGAAGCAAAATAGAGTCAGCTTCCACAGTTCCCTGCCTTCAAAAAAGTCAGGAACACTTGATCTAGTACACTTAGATGTTTGTGGTCCTATGAAGAAGAAAAATCTTGGTGGATCTCTTTACTTTGTGACATCCATAGATGGTCACTCAAGAAAAACATGGGTTTATACATTGAAGACAAAAGATCAAGTGTTGGATGTGTTCAAGCAATTTCAAGCTCTAGTTGAGAGACAGACTAAAAAGAAATTGAGATGTATCAGAACAAATAATGGGGGAGAGTACTCGGATCCTTTTAATGAATATTGCAAGCAACAAGGAATACGACATCAAAAGACACCTCCCAAGACTCCTCAGCTGAATGGCTTAGCTGAGAGGATGAACATAACACTTATAGAGAGAGTGTGATACTCACTCTAACAGGCACAATTACCAAGATCTTTTTGGGGTGAGGCTCTAAATACTTCTGCTCATATTCTTAATCTAACGTCGTGTGTTCCTTTGCAGTTTGATGTACCAGACAGGGAGTGGACTGGTAGAGATGTTCCTATGACCACTTGCGTGTCTTTGGATGCAAAACATTTGTGCATATTCCTAAATATGAGAGATCTAAGCTTGATGCGAAGACTCGACAGTGCATATACATTGGTTATGGTCAGAATGAGTTTGGATACAAGTTTTATGACCGATTAAGAAGAACCCTATAAGAAGCAGAGATGTCGTGTTTATGGAGGATCAAACCATACAGGATATTGAGAAAGCTAAGAAGTCAATACCGTGTTATGATGATGGCTTAGTCGACTTGGATTCACCTCCCCCAATAGACTTGTCAACACAGGCTGAAGAAAATGTTCAAGATGACCACCAGGACGCAGGTGTTGGAACCCCGTTCACCGGTCACGCAGCGGAACTAGGTTTTAAAATTTTCATACAGATCATAATCTGTATATTGAACCAGTAAACTTAGGATCGTAATTATTTTTCAGAACTAATACATACAATATGTAAACACAGGAAATTGAAATCGATATAATCAAAAGAAGAAAAACTTACCAACATTTGGAGGCTCCTTCACTTTATGATATGCTCTTGTCTGAACCACTCGATCTTCCTCGCTATCTCCCGGGATTGGTAACTACGTGTGGGTGTGTCACGGTCTCATGAACTTGAATGGAGGATATAAAGAGAATTGAAGAAACTCTTTCTTCTAAGAGAAAACTAACTAGAACAATTCTAGTTCTTAAAATATGCATAATATTTTTCTCTTTTTTGTGTTAACAGTGCTCGACCACCCAAATCAAAAACACACACAAATTTTCTCTCTTTTTAACATAATGCACTCACTGTTTTGCATCTGATGCAAAATCTATTGTGTGCGTTGATATCACGCACCAAAACCATATGAATTGCATCTCATGCCGAATTCCTCATGTTGCACTAATATGTGTTTTGTCTTTTATTGATTCACACACACAAGTTTGCATCCTATGCAAACACTATATGTATTCTTATCAAAAATTCAAACACCACAATTTGCATCAAATGCAAATTGAATAGCAGATGGTGCGTGTCATGTGCTTCTCTTCTTTTGTTGATTGTATTTATCTTCTTTTAAATATTTAAAACATATATATCAAAAATATATATATATATATATATATATATATTGTTAAAAATAATCGATTTAAATCTTTTAAGATATCTCATATTTTTAAAGATATTAATCAGTTTGTTTTGAATTCAAACTCTTTGAATTAAAAAAAAAATCTTATTAAAAATAAAATAATCAAATTATTTTATCTTTAAAAATTAAATATCAATCAACACCCTCCAACTAATGATTAACTACACAATTAAATAATCTAATTATTTAATTAACATAATCATTATCATTCATTAATTAAATAATCTCATTATTCAATTAATTCCCGAATAAATATGTGTCACTTTTGTAACACAATTAATTGGACAATCCAATTAATTAACCGTGACCCTTATTACGGGCTAGCAAGGGGACCTAATGGACCCACAATATTTTGAGCTCCAAGAATCCACGAAATAATTAATTAAACTCTTTAATTAATATTCATTGATTATTAACTCCGATGTTATTCCACTAAAAACCCGAAGCTGCACTCTCTCAACTGTAGACGCTTTTACACATACTGATACTACTCGATGTCCATCGATATAGTTATTACATATGGTGTGATCCTCCACAATAGTTCATAATTAGAGCTGGATCATAATGTCCGTTATACCCCTCTAATTACATATATCCTTTAAGTACCGTTTATTCTCTAATGGACAATAAATCATATTTTCTCACGGAATTAGGAGAGTGCTTATATTGTCCAAGGCCTGAATCAACCCTTAAGGGAACTATCGTCTACTTCTCAGAAGAAGAAGTGGATTCCTTTATTGTGTATAAACCTTCCCAGCCACAAGCCTAACCACAATCCCAACATACGAAGCATATTGATCGGGAACTGCATCCGACCTCACCCATGGTATATCAAAGACCATGATCTAACACTCAGGAGTCGATAAAACACTCAGGATTAAGATCACCCACATATAGCCATCATTAGTTGATATATATGAATCTCATTAGTAAATGGATCTTGGTCAGAGATTCATATAGATCATGGCCCAGTCTTATATGATCACATCATACAAAGTGCCTCCATTACCATATCTCATATGAATGATTCAGGATAGAATCATCGTACATTATGGAATGGACCGCAGCTACAAATTAACCATAAATAAAGTACCCAGCTTTATTTGTTATCTATGGACTCTTTATATTGCATGTCTCTTACTGTATCCATATGTATATGACACTCATATACACAGTTCGAGATTACATCCAACAATCTTGGATGTTAAATATATGCACAAGTTATAAAATAAACAACACAATATGAATGAATTGAACTTTTCCTTTTATTTATTTCATAAATCCATTTACAAATTACATCTTTAGGGCATAAACCCCAACAGTAGGTAACACAAATGGTTCCTTATAGATTGAAGAAGAAGTTGAAACGAATGAGCAGTTTGCAGCACCTGACATTCCCTCAGAGTTTCCGCTCAGGAGGTCTACAAGAGATCGACATCCTTCTACTCAGTATTTTACAGATGAGTATGTATTTGTTAGGTTTTAGATTGTGTTGCCATTAATTCCATATCAAAATGATGTTTACTTGTAATAATTTAGTTGTTTAGATTCATGATGATTCAACCTTCAAAGAAGAAGGAACAACTAGTCAAAGCAAGTTCAAAGTCTTCAAAGATAAAGGATGCCATACGGTTCTATAAAGGTATACTAAGACCTTATCTTTCTCTTACAAGGCTTAGGCATAAACACACAATTCATACATTTGTGTTCCTGTATTGTTGTGCACCATTATAGGCACATACATACAATTCATTCATATGTGTCCCTACATCATTGTGCCCATGTATAACACATTCACACACTTAAAGATGAATGCTCATGCATTGGTATGAAAAATAACATGTTTTGGAAAATGCATGATTGGAGACTATCTCTATGTTGTTTGCATTCTAGTGTGAATTGTGTTTGTATAAGTATATGCTTGTATAACATGGATATTGAACTTGATTTTAGTCTTAAATCATTCTTGATTGAGTTCCGGTCATTTCGGTTGCTCATACTATTGATTTCAAGTTCTAAGTCAAAAGATACTACACTTTCGATTCATGTTGCATACATTGTGTTCGTCTTCATATATCGAGTCGAATTATTATTTTATGGGTTGAGTATCTTATATGTCCATGTCCATGATAGAGTTATGGTCTTTAATCCACTAACAGATTCAAATTTCGAGTTCAAAAGGCAGGAGAACGGCAAAAGAACGCGAGGGGAGCGCGAGAGGAAAAGAAGTGCAACCAAGCACTCTTTCCCGAGATGGCGCGTGGCCATCTTGGAACAGAATGCTTGCTGCCCCGAGATTCCCATGCACCATCTTGGGAAGCAAGAATTCTTGGTGCACTTAAGGTCATTTTGGTCTTCTTGCTTCTATTCTTTCCCTCTCCTTTATACATCCATTCCCTCTCACATTTCATTCTAAGAAGAGATTCAAAATTTGAGTGCAGAATTTTGTCCCAAATTTTCTCACCTTCCAAACACCATAACTTCTTCATTTGAACTCCGGTTTGAGTGATTCAAAGTTGAGAGTGTTTTTCTATTCATCCTCCATCTTTTCTCTAAAGGTTTGAGTTAGTTTTATTGTTGTCTTTAGAGTCTAACCTCACAAAAACGGGACTGTACCAAATCAACTAAGGTATTGATTTTCTCTTAAAGTTTTCTTTTAAAACTTGGTCAATTGCCTTGGGTTTTATTCTTTAACATATATATGTGTCTTGTGATTGTTTTGATTTGAGTTTTGAACTCATTTAAAGCTAGATTGAGTTTCAATTGAAATCTTACATGTTGAGTTGGGTTTTGATTTTACCTATGTTTTCACATGTTTGGGATTGTATTGTGCTAGCTTTGATTCTAGGACTATTTGATGATCTTTAATTGATTGATTTTATGAAAAATAGTTCCTCACATGTATTAGGCTCTCTTTGGCCGAAATCTCACTATAATACATGTGCTTGTGTTCTTTTGAGCTATTCATGTGCTTTGATGAATCTATGAATAAGAAATATGCTCTAGAACTCATTGCTTTAATCTAAATGACTTTGTCGCATGATTTTAGCATATTTTTGGTATATGAGATTTAAACTTGATTATGTGTTAATTGAACATATCTTTTGATTCGAGTTTTAGATCTATGCATGTATCTAGGTTGTAATTAATTATGAACATATCTTACATGATCTAGATGGATTAAACATGCATGATTGATTATACTACATTTGTTTTATGCATTCATGCTCTTGTCTAGTATTTTCCATAGGATGTGTTGATCATAGCATTTTATGTTGCATGCTTGTTTGCGTTTTGCATTCATGATCACCTAGATGCCTTATGAGAAGTAAGTCTTGACAATAGGTGTGAGACCTATGTTGTTAAGCAAGGAAGTCTTGGCAAGAGGTGGGAGACCTCGAATTGTCAAGCAAGGAAGTTCTGCCTAGGGTCTTGAGGATCCGGAAGGGTGAGCGAGGAAGTCTTGACTAGAGTCGGGAGGACTCGGATAGTTGAGCAAGAAGTCTTGACTAGGGTCATGAGGATTCAGAAGGGTGAGCAAAAAAGTCTTGCCTAGGGTTGTGAGGATCCGGAAGGGTGAGCGAGGAAGTTTTGACAAGAGGTGTGAGACCTTGGATTGTTGAGCAAGAGGACGTCATCTTCATGAGTAGGATAAGAGGGTAGTTTCTAGGTGAAGAGGTCACTTGAGAGATTGTACTTGTCTTATCTACTAGTGGATTTTGTTTGTTGGTGGTTGCTAACCCGTGGATGTTACCTCTTTGGAGGTTTACCACGTTATATCTTGTGTCAACTTTTCTCTATCCCTATCTCTCTTGTATTTGTATTTGTTATTTGAATACTATGGATAGAACTTTATATGTAAGTTGACTTCCTTTCTATAATATAAATTGTATATGTGTTATGATTACTTGTTTGTATCACACTTTGCTTGTTTTTACATATTGATTAAGTGTCATTAATTGATATATATATATATATATATATATATATATATATATATATATATTGTGATACAAGCAATCTAGATGGATAAACTTTTGTTTGTTTCTAAGGGAGTCAAGAAAGGTGCCTAACCTATTCCCCCCCCCCCCCTCTCAATGTTAGCCTTGAGCATTTAACCGTGTTTGTATTTTCAGTATTTTTGACTAAGGGGGAGAATTCGATTGTTATGCAGAAGTTGTAGAAGATGAACACAAAAAGGAGTGGTTTGAGGCAATGCAAGATGAGATGTGGTCACTACATGAGAACCATACATATCAGCTGGTAAAGTTTCCTAAGGGCAAGAGAGCTTTGAAAAACAAATGGGTATACAGAGTAAAGCTTGATGAGCTTACTACTCAACCATGGTACAAAGCGAGATTGGTTATCAAGAGATTCAGACAAAGAAAAGGTATTGATTTCGATGAGATATTTTCCCCAGTTGTAAAGATGTCTTCCATTCGTGTTGTGCTTAGTTTAGTAGCTAGTCTTGATTTAGAAATTGAGCAGATGGATGTGAAGACAGCCTTCCTTCATGGTGACTTGGAGGAAGAAATCTATATGGAACAACCAGAGGGTTTCACAATGAAAGGACTATATGTGTAAACTAAAGAAAAGTCTCTATGGCTTGAAACAGGCACCAAGACAATGGTATAAGAAGTTTGAATCTGTTATGGGGGAGCAAGACTACAAGAAAACAACTTCCGACCACTGTGTGTTTGTTCAAAAATTCTCCGATGATGATTTTGTTATTTTATTGTTGTATGTTGACGACATGTTCATTGTTGGTAGGAATGCTTCACAGAATGATAGGTTGAAGAAGCAGTTGAGTCAATCTTTTGCTATGAAAGACTTAGGGCCAGCAAAGCAAATTCTTGGCATAAGAATTCATCGTAAAAGGAATGCCAAGAAGTTATATCTATCACAGGAGAAATACATTGAAAAGGTACTTCATAGGTACAACATGGACAAGGCTAAATCGGTTAACTCTCTTCTTGCTACCCACTTTAAGTTTAACACTGAGCAGTGTCCTTCTACAGATGTAGAGAAGAAAGACATGGAAAGGGTTTCATATGTTTCAGCGGTATGAAGCTTGATGTATGCAATGGTATGTACAAGGCCAGACATAGCCTATGCTATTAGTGTTGTTAGCCGGTTCTTTTGCAATCCTGGAGAGAGCATTGGAAAGCAGTTAAGTGGATTATGAGATATCTACGAGATACTTCTGGTTTGAGACTTGGTTTTAGCAATGAGAAACCACTGCTAGTTGGCTATACAAATGCAGATATGGCAGGAGATGTGGACACTCGTAAGTCTACTTCTGGTTTCTTGATTACTTTTACAGGTGGAGCTGTAGCTTAGCAGTCAAGGTTGTAAAAATGTGTTGCACTTTCCACCACAGATGCAAAGTTTATCGTAGCTACTGAAGCATGTAAGAAGTTGTTGTGGATGAAGAAGTTCACAGGGGAACTTGGCTTCAAGCAACAAAGGTATGTGATATTTTGTGATAGCTAAAGCGCCATTCACCTTGGTAAGAATTCTACTTTCCATGCAAGATCAAAACATATTGATGTCATTGGATCAGAGATGTCCTAAATGGTAAGTTATTGGAACTTGAGAAAGTTCACACTGACCATAATGGTTCAGATATGTTTATAAAAGCCTTACCAAGGGAGAAGCCGGGTGGTCGCTAGAATGGCGTACCCCTCCACATAATCGAGAAAGGGGAGATTTGTTAGGTTTGGGTTCCCTCATATGTGAATTGTTAAGCCCACAAGAAGAGAATGGGCACTTTGGTAATTTAGTGGGTTGTAGAGAAAACCTAAAGAATTTGTTTTTCCTTCACTAAATGGGTGTCGTTGGCTACAAGAAAGTTTGAGTGGCGTGAAAAATAGAAAAGAGAAGAAAATATAGGTGTGTGTGAAGAAAAATCATTGTGCAGCTTTTTTCAAACGTTGATATCTCCTTCGTCTTTGATCGGTTTATGTTGAAATTTCGTCAGCACATTCTACTCTTGTGGTTCTCGATTCTATATTGGGATTATCAATCAGATTTCCCTGTGGTTAGTTTTGTGGTTCCGAACAGTGCTTGGTAGAAAACATGGGAGGAGTTTCCAGTTTTGCACAGGTTTGGTCAAAGATCGATATCTCTTTGATCTGTGGTCTGATTGGGTTGAAATTTGGATAGCACGTTCTTCACTCATGGTTCTACAATCTGGTTGATTAGATTATTGATCGGAATTTTGTATAGGGAGATATACATTCCGAACAGAGCATCCAAGTTTGTACTATCTTCTCTCTTGTTTCACTTATTGACATTATATTTGTGCTGCCAAGTATGTTTTTCTTGATGTTGTAGCTGTTTTGTATCCCTATATGAAGTTAGGGACATATTGTATGCTCATAATTTGGTTGATAGTGAAGTTTTTGGGTGGACTACGATTCCGTGGTTTTTACTCCTCAATCCGAGGTGGTTTCCACGTAAAAATTGGTTTATGTCTCTGTGCATGTGTTGATTGATTATTGTTGGTGGTTTTTTTATTATTCGCAGCATATATATTGTTGTGGTATTGTGTTCTACTTGTTTGGTTTCCTTAGATTCACATAGAATGAGAAAAGGAAGTCATTTGTTTGTCGATTGCGTTGGCTTTTTTCTTATCAGAAATGACATGAGTTGGTAAAATACTCCTACAATTACATATTTACAAAGAGTCATCTCTACATATATATCACATATATTTGTGTCAATTCAATACTCAGAAAACTCTTTCTAATAAAAAGTTACCTCATTTGGTTTCAAAGAGTTACATCTGTTGGACAAATTCCAACTACCATCTCTCACACACTTTTTACATTGTGTATCATTTTTGACCCTCTAGTTTGACTTTATAGTCAAACTGATCCTCCGATTTTTAGAATTATCTCGTTTAGTCTTTCGGTTACGATTTCTATTGACAAAGTGAAATATGATACGTATAGAGGGTTAAATGACCTTGCTGCCCCTTAAAGTGGGTCAAAATACTTAAAGGACATTTTTACCCTCCATATCTCTTTTTAATTACAAAAAAAAAATTGTTAAAAACAAAAAATATAATTAAAAAATAATCATCTTCCACACCCATAAAAAATCATATTAAATAAATTATTTAAAAAATAAAGCTTCATCTTCCTTATCCATTTGGAAAAAAAATCATCAAATATAATGTCTCCAAATCATAAAACCACACTGAACCATCTTCATCAATCTACCAAAAAAAAAAACCTTTTTCAATTTTCAAACCGTATCTTCTTCATTTCTCAATCTCTCTCCATCCACAATAAAATCAAACTAAACAAACATCACACATCTCAATTTTATTTTATTTCTTTTAAAAAAAAATCCTTAGCGAAAATAAAAAAGTCTAAAGCATAGCATTCAAACTTGTTAATGAAAATTCATTCGTTTGGGTCAACATCTGCAGAGTAGCTATTGAATATTCATAAACAAGTCTCAAATAGGCATTAATAAGTCTTAGAAATAAGTCTTGAAATGTAAAAAAAAAAAAAAAAAAAATTTGAAGCTACTGTTTATCTTCTTCACACAGCCAAACCAATAAACAACAAATTCAAATCAAACCACAATCAGATTCAAATAACACAACAAATTCACCCATAACTGATTCACATCACATTCACGAAATAAAAACAAATTAAAAACAAAATCTCATAATCAACCAAAACGAAATTCAAATCAAAATCAATCAAATTAACTTTTAAAATAACAAAAACGTAATACATTTTTCCAGATAATACACACATCTTTTCCCCAGAAATAAAACCATCAATCGCAACCTTCAAATCAACAAAAAAATACTGATTGCTTGTCTCCTCTTCACGATCACACGTTCACTGTGGTGTTGCCGGAGTCTTACGGATGCCGCATCCGTCTACCCGATGTCATAGCAATTGTCTCTAATCACCGTCGATTCCATCTCTTTTTAGCAGTTCGTCGACGGTCAAAAAAGAAAAAAAAAACAATTGTTATTGGTTGCTCTAATTGATAGTGGCGGTGGCAGTGGTTAGAGTTTGGTAATGGTGTATGATGTTGAAGATGAATAGAAGAAGAAGATGATTATGTTAGGATTTGGTAATGTGTGAGAGAAAGATAGTTAATTTATTTATTTTACAAATATTTTATTTATTTATAATTAATCTTTAATTAATAAGTCAATTTAAGGTGTTGCTTTTCATCAAAAAAATTCTATAAGCAATCAGTGTAAGTTTACACTTTTATCCTATTAACTATAACAGAATCTTTTAAAACCTTAATAGAGTTGGATGCCAGGGACAAAAATACAGATTTTTGGTAGCTAGTGGGACCCGTCAACACAATACTAAAAACCTGTGGGACTAGTTTGGCTATTAGGTCAAACTAGAGGAATGAAATTGAATTTTACCCTAAAATATATATGTGTAACTATATATAATTGAAATCACTATCAATCCTTCTCAATTTCAAATATATATATATATATATATATATATATATATATATATATATATATATATATATAGGATATTGCAATAAAATCGTTATCCAAACAATTGGATGGTGACTTTGGGACAACACTTAGACCTGATAGAGCGGTACTCCAGGGATAGAGGGCCATAGTTCTAGGCACAATATTTGGTTCCAAGCTTTGGTTAGAGAACCTAGTGGATGTTCTATCGGAACTAGAAAACTCCAGTGGCTAGCATGGATCGATTCCTAGTGGTGCTGGAACCAGTCGTGACGGGCAAGTCACGAAACTCACACACATTAAATCAAGGCAAAACTACCGAGATATTCATACAAAATTGGGTAAATGGCAGATTTCATAATCTTTGGTATGATTATAACTTAGTGAATGAGGGGGGTGGTTCACTTCTCTTTCACTATCTCTCTCATTCTCTATTCTCTCGTACAACTGAGGTCTCAATTAGGGAGACTAGTCATTATATAGTGAAAGAGTTACACAATAATGGTCTTGTGGATGAGGTTAACCGTTCTATAGTAGAAATAGCTCTCTGGTTTCCATTTTGTTTGAGTCCAGAACCTCTAAACTCTTTTCAAGTTGGGGTATTTATAATGTATCTTAGGTGTGGTTGGCGGAAAGGGTCCCCTAGTGAGGGAGCCCTTGGCACCATTCTCACTATTCTTTAGTATTGGGCCCTTACTACACATGCCTTGGGGGTTGTTATCGTTCCAGTTGTGCTCTAGTGTTCAGTTTTCGTTCAAGTGGGTAGGTAGAAGGCCTTTCATTTAGGCGGGATGACCGTTGTGAGATCTCCACCATTCATTCGTATCATGCAAAGGCATGGCACATGCCTCAGAGGGCTAGGATGGTTCCACATAATCCCTAATAGGGATTATATGGTGCTTCCCTCGATTCTAGGTGGATATAGGCACTTGAACTAGAATGAGAGATCACTTTCATAGGTGGAGCTTTCATAGGTGACAGTGATAGCGCATGCTACACTGCCACTATCAGGCGCTTCTTCCCAGCCTTTCCTCTTTCTGTCTAGGTGATTTTTGTATCCTTTTTACCTATTGGAACTCAAGCTCCTCTTTGATGATGATTGGAGTTTACCTCTGGTAGGGATCAACTAGACCATAATTCAACCACTAGTTCTAATTGATGGGGGCACAACCATGACTATTGATCCCTTATCTTTCCCTTTACAGGTCAATTATACGACCAGTGATGATTATCTACCCATCTGCCTTCTAGTGGGGTTTCTTCCTTAGTCGAGCTGGTTCGTCTGCCAAGGCTTCCATCAGCCTTTCAAGAGTCTGTTAGTGACTGTGGTGGTGCTTCTAGAATGTTCTCTTAATTTAGAGTGCCTCAAATGCTTGTTGAAGGATGTGGAGACTAGGGTCGTTGCCTCTGATTCGTATGGGTGAGTCCAGTCGTCGTAGTACATCGATCACTCCAGGTGGTATCAAAAATCCCATATTTTTTAGGGACCAAAGTTGAAGGATAGACCGGGGTTATTCTAGGCCCCGTTGTTTCAGGACCTAGATGACTTTAGTTTGTTTGAGGATTCCTTGCATGACCTCTGTCCTGGTATGGTACATCGGGAAAAGAGTTTTTTTGTTTCTCAAGCCATTTTTGGTGGTCAACTTTAGTCCTAGTCTTGAATGTCGAGGTTACGGCCAAAGCATTGGAATCTTTGGATGGTAGCCACACAAAAAACTTTTTTCGGTTCAATTTCTTTACCTACCCTTCAGCTTTCTCTTTATTATCGCAACGAGACTGTGAAGCCTCGTAATAAATGTTATGGTAACCATTGTGTAGTGGGGACATATGGTAGAGTAACGTGCATACGCCTTCACTTCTTCATCACCACATGTCGAGCAAAGGTTTATTCACCAGTCAAAAAACTTACATGCACAACCATCAGTTGTCCAATCAGAGCAGTTCTTCGAAGCGACCTCAACCATTGGATCTCTTCAATGGCCACGATCGACCTTGGAGTAAGATCACCCTTCCCCTATAAATAGGGCCATTGTATCACTCCCTCAAGCATTTCTTTACTTCACAGACCTTCTCCTTCTTTTTTGAATCTTTACACACAGACTTTTTGAACTATTTTTTTTTCTTCCTGCCACTTTATTGTAATTTTTCTTCATCATGTCTTAAGATTCCAACAACAATGAGGTGCACTGTTATTCGATCAAAATTAGCTAGCTAGAGATCTCGCCCCTCCTTTACGGGGGAGGATGAGGAAAACCTACCTCTTTTCTGATTATAAGGTTGGCTCCCTCCGACTTCGTTGTTCTAGTTGAGATATTATAAGTGGGTCTGAGTTTACTAATATGGTCGTTTCCTCATTACCGTTTATAATAAGGAATTCAAAGGGCTAGTGACCAGGACTTAGAGGTGATCCCTACTGAGAAGACCGAGGTTAGGATAGTCTTCATGGCAATTGGACCAACGTCGGTTCCCAGAGGGGTTAAACTACATTACCGATTCGATAACCACCAAAGATACTTAAGCCATGGTCCACCGTGAGTATGGTGTTTGTGAAAAAGTCACCCTCTTGCTTCCTCTCAAGGGTTTCGACGCTTGCACTCCTTCTCAAGAGCTGGTTCCTAATCATGTTAGATGCTTTCGATTGCGTTCTCCGGCTCCCATTCCATCTTACTCTTTGCCACGCCCTCTACGATTTCTAACTTGCCCACATGCAAATGACCCCTGGCACCTAGCGTAACTTGATCGACTTCTTTATGATATGGAAAGAAGCTTGTGGGTAGAAGGCCGACATGGAAGAGCCGATGTGTAGGAAGTTGCGGTACCTCTTCTAAATTTCCCCACTAACACTTGGTTCGAAGGGGCTATTTTATTTGATGTGATGTTATGATATGAAACTTGTGGTCCTAAATTTCAAGAGGAAGGACAACGATTGTAGAGCGAATGGATCATGGTAGAAGAGAACTGAGGCTTGGATGTCTTCGTTGATGCGGGAAAGCATCGGGTGCCCACTCAGCTCATTGGCAATGTATAGTGAGACAAGAGTCGGTCGGGCAATCACTGATGGATCGAGGAAGATCTTTCGAAAGATCGTGGGGAAAACCATATGACCCTCTTGACCGTGGTGGAAACCCCTTTGATCAAGCCTGAGTGGATTCTTTTCTGAAAGTAATTGCTTCTACTCATGGTATACTCCTGGCACGCTTCTTTCTCGCTTATTTGTTCAATTGTTTTACTTCTCCTGGTTCCTTGCTCATGTATACTCATACACGACACCTGTTATGCTTTAATTTCCTCTAACGGATCCTGCGAGATAAGCCCCCTACCTCTATTCCCTGCCTCTACGGCGGAGGGGAGGAGAGAAGGAGGGTTCCCTCATGGACTCCTCATCGTTCTTTAAAGATATTGGATATTAAAAAGGAGGATGTGGTGAAGTGGGGGTTGAATCCCGTTGGTATTCCTAAGTTTGTTCCTTACCTCCTTCACCATAGTTCCTCTAGTGTGTTAGAGCTAGAGGCTTAGTTTAGATGTGGCAGAGGAAAGCCTGTTCTCCCAGTTCTTTCTTCTCTTGGTTGCCTTCTAGTTCTTCCTCTTCCAAGACTGCTTCAGGTTCGGCACGCTCCGGCTGACTTGACTAGAGCAAAGGTCTTCTCTTGGCAGAAAAGGTTTCAACTCCCACTCAAAAAGATGCTCTAACATTAAGAGATGAAGAGGTGGTAGGGGCTTTCAGACGGTATTACCCGGGTGTGGGTCTTGTTTCCCTTTCCTTGATCCCTGCGAGTGAGGTGGTGGCTAAGGGGCCGATCTCTGTTGTTGAGGTAAACATGATTTATCATTTCTCCTTCATTTTTAATTATGGTTTTGACCCGATGTCTTCTTCATACTATCAATTTTTTTAGGGCTTTAAGTGTTTCCAGCCTTTGTAGCAGTTGTTGGTTTCCTTCTATGAGAAACTATATCTCTTCGAGGCCTGAAGGATATCAGTCGAATCCTGGGTGTTATAGCTCAAGTGTGCTATTGTCCACTTGACTACCAAAAAGTGAAAACGAATTACTGCTAAAACCACTGTTATTAAGGAGGTTGTGCACTGGAAGCATGGGCAGGAGAAGGAATTGCCTCGGTCTACTCATCGCGCATACCATAGGAACGAGTTGAGCAAACAACTTACTACTAAGGAAAGGGAGGTATAGGCACTTGTTGTTGTTGCCAATAATGGTGTGTACTTTCTCGCCACTTTACATGCTGCCAGGAGGCTCTGCTTGCTTTTAACCTTTGCCAGACTCATGGCTAGGATAGACATCAGATTCTGGAGGAGGCCAATTAGATGAATGTCTATCTGAAGGCCACCTCCGGATCAATCCGATCATGACGGACGATATGGTAATGGCCCCCAGAAAGGCAAAGATGCTAAAAGGGATCCGACCAAGGTGATTGTGACAAAATTGTCAGATATTTTAGCTCTTAATTCCATTTCCTTTGTCTCATTTTGAGTGTTTTTTGTTATCTTATGGGTCCTTTGATATATTTACAGGTAATTAGGTACATGTTGGAAGAAATGATGAAAAACATAGAAATTGATTGAAAATAGGTCGAAATCAGTGATGAAAAGCTTCAGTGTGCAGGTCACTACGCAGGTCCTTACCCGCGCACAACCGGTGCACAAACCGCACAACTAAGCAAATCCGAGAAGCAGATCATACAACAATCAGGTCACTGCATAGGTCAATGCACATGTCTATACCCGCGCAATACTTGCGTTTATGCCAAAAACCAGAAAAGAGATGTTCAAGAATCTGGTCACTGCGTGGGTCCTTACCCATACAATACCCGTGCATTTGGCATGTCAGGACTGCCATATCAACATTTTCAAACCTAATATTGGGACCTTATGAATACATATTGTTCTTATTTTCGAAGAGCATCCTCTTTGAATCATTTCCTTTCATTCTTCTCTCTTCCAAACACAAAAATCCCCAAAACTAATCACTAACCTAAATTTAGGGAACATTCCTCACCAAATCTAACAATCCTTCATCATCATCTACTCAAAGACACTTGGAGAATTGGAATCAAGCTTGAAGAATAGAGGAATCTCTTCATGGGTCTTCTTTACCTCTTTTCTCTATTTTATTGTAATTGTCATCAGTAGCTAAATCCCATAGTGGAAGTTATGTAATTGAATATGAATTTGTGGGCTTTCCACTATATGTTTATTTGGTTTATAAATTCCATTCATTGTGCTTAATTGTGTTTAATCTTCTTTAGAATTAAGTAGGCTTTCTAACTCTTATTTCTTGTTATTGACTGAACTTATTGAGGAAATTGTGCTTTAAGGGTAGGCATTCCAACTCCTATTCACTTAGTGGTTGAACTTGGATTTTGAAAGCATTCAATACTCACCTTGATTTAGGTAGGCACTTCAACTCCCAATCCACTGTAGAGGTTAGATAGTGATGCCTTAGTGAGCCAAGTAGGCATTCCAACTCTTGGTCTATTTTGATATCAACTTATATTTTTAACCATACACACATTAGGTGTTAAATCAAGCTCAATTGAATCGGAAGTGATAGCTCAATTGAATCGGAAGTGATATGTTGCGAACATTCCAATCCTTCATATTCCGGCTAGGTAAAAGAGGTGGATTGTGAGCATGCTAATCCAAGCCATCCCGAAATCTAGCTAGGTAGATTAGCCCTAATTGATTGAATTGGTTCTTAAAGAATGGAATACCCACTATTCATGTTTGATTGCATTGACTCTCACACATCTCATTATCTTATCTCTCAACATTCTTGCTAATTGATAGTTTAACATTAGATTAATTAACATAACTACATTTTATATTTTAGATGTGAATTTTCAACCAAACCATTGATATTTACTTTTCATACAGTGTTTTAGTTTATTATTAGTTAAATAGTTTTAGCCATTTTTTCTTTCCCTGTGGATGACATCCGACTTGCCATTGTACTAGTTTTGTAAACTTTTGAGGCATTGTTACGGATTTATAAATTTCGTTTGACAAGCTATTTTTTATATACAAAACAACACTTGTCAAAATGGTACCGCTGCCAGGGAGAGATGTTAATTAGGTGGCTAATCTTAGTTATCTCGCTAGTTTTAATATTTTATAATTTTAGTTTTCTTTCGTTTCTTTTTAATTCTTTTGGTATTTTTATTTTTCTTTGTTTAAGGTTTAATGGACTATTACGGCAAGCGGTGACAGTTTTGTGCAAGATATGTGGTGAAGTTGGACATGACGTATAGAGTTGTCAGTTAAGGGATTGATTTCAAGAGTTTTGTAGCAAGAAGCTCAAACATTGAAGCCGTACTATCTAGAACCTATGAGCACATTTGGAGATTCCTACAACTCAGAGCCGGACTACAAGCCATACAACAACGCTCATAACCAGGATTGGAGCACTCACTAAGACTCCTCATGGACTTATAATGAGGACAATGCCTTTGAGCAACCCTGATCATTTGCAATAACGAACAGAAACAATGTACATGCTCTTATACAAGCATTTGAGATGGAGGCAAAAATGGATAAATAAGGTCAAAGAAAACAAGAGCAATTCAAGAGATTGGAATAAAAAGTCTATTTGCTTCAAGAGTAATTGGTGAAAACTTCCCAAGAGAAAGAGGAGATGAGCGAAGAGTTTGAGAAGAAATATAGGCTAATGAAAAAGGAGTTTGAAGACAAGGAGGCCTTAGGAAGGGTGAATATGAAAAGCTTGAAATGTTAAATAAGAAGCTCACTCTTGAAGTAAATTTTCTAAATGAGGAAAATAGTACACCCAAGAAGAAGAATGGAGAAGTCTCTAACAAAAACAATGATTTGGAAAAACAAATTGAGAGACTTGAATTGGAAAAGAAAGTCGTTTTGAAGGCCTTGGAAGTGCTAGTGAGGCTATCAATGAAGATAGTGATAGAGCTTGAACGAAAAGACAATGCCCTTGATGAAGTAAAAGAAGAACTTAGCAACAAGAGGGAAGCCTTCAAAGTAGAAACGGTGAAAGTTAATGAGCTTGAACAAGGAAACAAGAAGCTCTCATTTGAGACTCAATCAGTCAAGGTAGAGAATGTTTCCCTCCAGAAGAAGATAGAAGACATTTCTAAAAAGAAAAAGGAGGTAGAAATACAAATGAAGAGCCTTTAAGCCTAAAAAAGTACACATTTGAAAGGATTAGAGGATATCAATGAGGACTTTACCAAAAGGATGCAGCTAATGCAAGCCGAAATTGAAACAAGGGATAGGGCCTTGGAGATAGTGAAGAAGAAGGAACTTGAGAACCTTGTGAATATTTCAAAGGCTAAGCAAGAAATTGAGGCCATAAAGGAAGAGGTTAAACTTCCAAAAGAAGGAAAGATTGCCATGAGTCAAGGACATCCAAGTGCCGATAGTACCAAGTCAAATCCTGGCAAAGCAAGGAGGAGGAAGGCTAAAAAGAAAAGGAAGCATTCTTCATTCCTACCTTCGACAAAGACCCACCAAAAAGGTATGATTCCTAACCCTATAACCATGTGCCACCATTCCCTTAAGATTGATCACACTGGACCATTAGACCATGAATATGCAAGACTAAGCACATGAGAAAATTTTAAACATAGAGAGACTTATAAGGATGTTATGAAGATATGGGTTGAGAAGCCTAGGAATAGAAGAAACCACCTAGGATCAAGAAAATTTGGATAAGGAAAGACTTGGTTGACCAAGTTCGATTAAATGCCAAGTAAAAAGAGGAAATCAACTCAACTTGTTTGGGTTGTTAAAAAGAGTCAATTTCCAAACATTGTGAAGCATCATTTAGTTGATAACACCCCTAACACAAATACATAAAGTAGAAAAATTCTTGTGTGCAAGTTATTTTAATGTTTTTTTTTTGTTTTAAAATTGCACAATCTATTTTTTCTTCTTTAATCTATTATTTCTCTCTTTCCCTTTGTGTGAAATTGTGCTTGAAAATTGAGAGGAGAAAAAAAAATAGGTTTGGGGGGGGGGGGGGAGGGGATTTATTTTGCGGTTGTTTTAGTTTGTTTCTTTTCAATAAGAAGTGGTGTTGTAAGTTTGGGTAGACAACTGCAAGTATTGAGAAAATCTAGCTTGCTTGAACGTTCTGATATGTGTTCTAGTGTGATAGATAATCTAAAGCTTCTGGAGGAAGCAGATTTTTTACAGCTTGTGTATCGATGTAAGGCTCTTTGTCTCTTGGTAGGAAACAACAACAGCCTATGCGTTCGGGAGGGACAAGCAGGTCAAGAGCGCTCATAAAAAGGGCGAGAGTCTTACTTTAATAGGGGGAGCTGCAAGGAGGCATCGCACTTCAGTTTTATTTTCTTAAACTAACTTTTAATATTTATGCTTGATTTTTGTCTTATAATTTTTACTTGCTTTCATGAATTAATGATAGGATGAGTGTGTTGAAGACTATGTAGATGATGATAATTTGGATTTGATTTGATTGATTTATCTTTTGATTTGTGGATAATATATTTGTGCATAAAGAATACAATTTTGAGTTGAATGAGGAATTTATTGATTTATCAATTTTGATGGAATGATGAGTGGAAGGCTCTTCATAGAATAGGTGTGAATGTACATGTGTTTAATTGCAATATATTTCCCTATC